>VWYO01020127.1:441857-457163 GCA_013400275.1 Rhadina sibilatrix
CTTTTCCTTTTCCTTTTCCTTTTCCTTTTCCTTTTCCTTTTCGATTTCCTTTTCCTTTTCCTTTTTTTTCCTTTTCCTTGCAAAGAGCTAGTCAGCTACCTCTTTCCCTGTGGTGGTAATCTGCCTGTTTCCAGGAAGGGCCTCTTTAGCTTGGGAAACTTTTATANGCGAAGAGCTAGTCAGTACTTCCATTTACCTCTTTCCCTGTGGTGGTAGTCTGCCTGTTTCCAGGAAGGGCTTCTTTAGCTTGGGAAACTTTTATATCATTTATATGGTTTCCACTTTGTTATATGTAAGAAGCAGCAAAGGAAAAAGATAATAGTGCTCTCCTTTGTTCTCTGCAAAAATGAGGTGCACGTGTCTGACATGCTTCTCTTAAGAGACTGACAAAAGTGTAAGTAGGGTACTTCAGTGTGAAGCTGGGGTGGTGTCAATACCACCCAGGTCCTTTAGCCTCTGTGAGCAGGAACTCCACAGCAGTGGAGCTAAACAGACAGGAACTAGGATGGAGTCCATGAATTATCCAGAGTGCCTGGGAGGCTGTGCCTCTGCATGTCTGTCTGTCATGTACTGTACAGACTTTAGGCATGTGTCAGTGCTTAAACTCTTGGACAGAATCTATGTGTCTCGCTATCCAATTTTAGTTGTCGTCTTTTCATTAACCTTGAACAGGACTGAACTTTCTTTAAAGAAAGGAGATAAACCTAGCTATTTTTGGGAAGAGAGCCCTCTTAATTTCCCCCTCTCCTAACAGCCTGTAGTTCAGTGGGCCAGAAAACATGTAACTGTACTTTGGTAGTAGTAATATTCACAAAGTTTAACTAACTAGAGAGAACTGGAGAGCAGCACAGTAATTTCTGCAGTCATTTATGTACTTAGCATAACTTCCCTAGCAAATGATGACTATAAAATTCTATATATTTAGCTGCTTTTCCCTATTAAAATTCAATAGATATCTGTCTACAAGTAGCTGTACTTGGTCTCCCTCCTGAAATTGTTTCTTGGCTGCTTCATGTTGTGTCATCCACCTCAGGATGTTGGTGAGCAACAGCTTGACTTTATAAGTAAGGCAAATCTCCAATAGAGTTCAGGTGAAACTTGGTCTGATGTGAAACTTAAACAACTGTACATTGAAATAATGAAACCAGAAGGAACTGAGCATTGCAAAACTTTGTTTAGTTACCTTAGAATGCAACAGAATCTTATTTACAGTGGGCTTGTTCGAAACCAGTATTAATTATTGTAATAGGCTTCACTGTGAATTCACAGATAAACATTTTTGTGTAAATACAATACTTTTGTGCTATAATATACCAGTGGAGAAATTAATTTTATGACAATGGAGATTAGCCTGTCCTAATTTCATTTATTATGTATTATGCACTGGAGAAAGGGGCTGCCTGCTAGACACTGTCATGCAGTTTGCTTTTCAGGCAATCACTTTGTCTTTAATAATTAGCACAACCATGCAAACATGAAGTCTGCTTCTCTTTTTTCTTTGTGTTATTTTGCACAACTTTTTGGTTATTTTTCTTTTTTCTTTTTTCTTTTTTTTTTTTTTTTTGGAAGAAAGGGGTATGGCCATGGGAACCAATTAGCAGGCCTAAATTTGCGTATTCAACATGTAGCAATGAGAATTGAGATGAGCATTGGAGGAAAATAACTTCTGTTTTCAGTCCATCTAGTTCATTTACTTTTCCATCACTAGCTTTTTACCTTCTTTCTCTCTGAAAGCCTTGGTCAACAATTTATGGCCAGAAGTAACGAGGTGGGCACAAATTCCTGCTGCTCATGGTGTTATTGGCTATCCTCTTCCCTCACATTTGAGGTGTCTTGGGTTATAGAACCAAAAATGTGTATTCTATTTCATTTGTTAAAAGCAGCTAAAAAGATGTTTTTCTTTATCTCTTGTAACTCTGGGAGGAGGGGGGCGGGTGCCTTCTGATAATGGGCCGGCTGTTAAAACCAAGTGGGGGCAGTGTTTCTTATCTCTTTGACCACCTGTCCTCCCTCCAGGGAAATATTTTTGGCTGATGGGCCATTAAAGCTCACTTAAGGGCACAACATATTCTATCATCCCAACTGTGAGATGCTCCACCTGGGGGAGGGGGGGCCAACCATTCCTACCTAGATAAAAACTGAGACATAGGAACACAGGTATCTAGCTTCACCAGATTCCCAGAACAAAACTGGACCCTTCTCACCATCACTAGACCCTTTTCTACAGGATCATCTCTACTCTAACAGAACCACATCTGCCACTCCAGAAATACTTTTAAACTGCTTCCAACAGGGTGTCAGGTTGTAGCTCTGACTCTGTCAGGGTTTTTTCCAGGATTGTTGTTTGTTTGTTTGCTTGTTCAGTTAGGTGGCTTTGTTTTCTACTACATTTGTATTGTTAATATTCCTAGTAAAGAACTGTTATTCCTATTCCCGAATCTTTGCCTAAAAGCCCTTAATTGCAAAATTATAATTTAGAAAGAGTGAAAGGTTCACATTCTCCATTCCAAAAAAAACTCCAGCTTTGCCTGGCAGATACCTGTCTTTCCAAACCAAGACATGAGGGAACTAATACTGACCTGGGCATCCCTAAGGATTTGAGATGGTAGAGAAATCTATTTCTAGTGCAAGTGCTCTGTTGACAGNTGACCACCTGTCCTCCCTCCAGGGAAATATTTTTGGCTGATGGGCCATTAAAGCTCACTTAAGGGCACAACATATTCTATCATCCCAACTGTGAGATGCTCCACCTGGGGGAGGGGGGGCCAACCATTCCTACCTAGATAAAAACTGAGACATAGGAACACAGGTATCTAGCTTCACCAGATTCCCAGAACAAAACTGGACCCTTCTCACCATCACTAGACCCTTTTCTACAGGATCATCTCTACTCTAACAGAACCACATCTGCCACTCCAGAAATACTTTTAAACTGCTTCCAACAGGGTGTCAGGTTGTAGCTCTGACTCTGTCAGGGTTTTTTCCAGGATTGTTGTTTGTTTGTTTGCTTGTTCAGTTAGGTGGCTTTGTTTTCTACTACATTTGTATTGTTAATATTCCTAGTAAAGAACTGTTATTCCTATTCCCGAATCTTTGCCTAAAAGCCCTTAATTGCAAAATTATAATTTAGAAAGAGTGAAAGGTTCACATTCTCCATTCCAAAAAAAACTCCAGCTTTGCCTGGCAGATACCTGTCTTTCCAAACCAAGACATGAGGGAACTAATACTGACCTGGGCATCCCTAAGGATTTGAGATGGTAGAGAAATCTATTTCTAGTGCAAGTGCTCTGTTGACAGGTATCAGATGATTGCTGCTCCGTGTCCTGGGGTGCTGAAAAATACCAGCAATTTCCCAGCCCCATTCCAGCTGGATTTTGTGCCATGTATTGGCTTCTTACCTTGACACTGGTTTTATACTTTTTGCAGTATCCCCCATCCCAACCCACCCTAAGCAGGTTGTCAAGGTGCAGTCCTTTCTTTTGTGGGGATGTAGTGTCTCCTCTCTCATGGCTGGGAGCAGTTTGATGCAGGGACCATCTTCACTGCACCATGTGGGTGCAGAGTTTCCTTCTCAGCTTTATTAAACTACAGCAAATAAGCTGATTTCATCCTAATGCGTTATGAATTGTCCTAAAACCAATTAATTAATCCTCTGATGCTCTGTTGAACAGTGTCTATGTGTGAGATTCTCTTCACATCTCTGCAGGCAAAGGACACAAAGTGTGTACCCAGATGGGTATGTGTGTTCGATACTGTCAGTGCAAAGTAAAATTATACAGGTTTTTATCCTATTAAAGTACAATCACTTGGCTTATTTCTTTTTTTTATTTTATTTTCCCCACTACTTCGCTTCCGTTTCTCTTTTTTAATTTTCTTTGAAGTGAAATGTTAATCTCCTGATATTGCTGGAAAGTTTGGAATGCGTGACATGTCTGCTTGAAGACTGTCACGCACTGCTGGTGTTTTAAAATCACAGAGTCTGACACTGCTCACAGCAGTTTTGCCCTGGGCACTTAGAGAGCTCTTTGTTGATTTGTATGCCCGTAGCATTCAGAAGAAACTTTGGTCTGGGGATTTGTTGGTTTTGTTGTTGTTGGCTGGCTTTTTTTTTATTAAATTGTGTCTTCATATTTTGATGTGTGAAGATAAGAACTGGAGAAAGAAGTGCAACTACAATTCAACAAGTCCCATAGTTGAGTTTTATTGTGTTGCATGATCTTCTCTTGCAGGTAATGCATGTTCCAGATTGTAATATTACATATGCATTAGACCAGAATTGGAGTGGTTTTGAGAAGAAAATAATTTTAAAAAATGATGTAAAAGTTAGATTAATCACTATTTTTAAACCCATGCTAAATGCATATTGCTCCTCATGGAGGCAAGCAATGCAGTGCTCACTGTCATACTGAAGCCAAGCTTTTAATAACAGCAACAAGGGGAATATTTAGCATTCTAAGAAACAAGAGACAAGGGCTGGGAAAATGTAGCTAGCATGTCCATTTTATTTTACTGGAGCAGCAGACCTTGATGGCTTGGATCAGTCTATTCACTTGACACTGATCAGAGCAGCTTAAGTAGTTGAAAAAATTTCCCTCTTACAAACTTTAGTTTTTAAAGATATATGTGATTTGCTGACATCTGATGTATTCCCTTTCTGCTTGGGAATGCTGTAGTCTATTTGTTGGCATAGCCTAGTTTGGGTGCCAGTTTGAGGCTAGAAGGAGAAAAGAAATGAAGTCAAACCACGAGGCTGTAGCAACTCAGGGGAAAGTTCTTAATTCAGAAGGTCCTTAAGTTGTTCTCATGCATTTCAAAATTATTATGTATTTCTGCTCATAAGCACCATTTGGACACTGAATGCTTATTACTTTTCTTTTGAATACTTTGTTAATTAATATAGACTTTTTCAATTGCAAAACTATCTGGAACTGGTTCGTTTTTAATTGTTTCTCTATTTTCAGTAACTAATTTGCCTTAGAGCAAATGAAGTTTTACACATGTAAAATATGAAGAATTATGTTTATTTTGCAAGGTTTTATAGAAGACCAGATTTGTATACTTGCAAGATGAGTGTAATTCTACTGAGTGCATATTAAAGCCTAATGGTTTGCAATCAAAAGAATTATTTAATTTGCAAGCTTGGGGGTAACTGTTCTTTGAGATTTTACTGTAGGAGTTGGACTTGGTGATCCTAATGGGTCCCTTCCTACTCAGCATATTCAGTAATTCAGTGATTTTATGATTTTATGACATTGAACTTTGCTGTGCATTCTTCTTTCTAATTCATCACTCTTCATTTTCACTGCTCAGATAATACAGAGTATTGCCCCAAACATATTTGTTTTGATTCTCCTTCCTCACAGTGTTTTTGTATTTCTGCTGAACTTATTCTCATCATTTCCTTTTGCCTATTTTTGCTTGGTGCCTTTTGTTACCCTTTCCTCATTATTATGAAATGGTCTGTTACTCTTCTTTCCTTCCTTTCAAAAAACCCAGCTGTTCAGAATAAGCCTGGGGAGATAGACTGAGCCATTAACCTTGGTGCTGTGCTGCCAGTGAAAGCTGAAAAAGCATTTGGTATCTTTCTGGAGTTTAAGCCCTTGTCTCTTCCAAAAAGTGTGAGATTGATACTCTTTTCTTGCTAATGTACATCTGAATTGTTTTTTGGTTTTGATTAATTGGAAGTAAACTATTTGTGGAGATGATAACAAAGGAATTCTCCTAGAACTGTGCTACCATTCCCATTTAGTTCAAGAGATGGGATGGATTCTGAATAATTACTCTGTGGAGGGGTTACAAAAGGAAAAGTGGTATTCAGATTTATTTTGTTGGTTTGCTTTTGCAGGGGTTTTATTAAGACACTGAGTATGTCCTTTCTTTGCAGATTGTTAGGAAACAAAGCCATGTACTCTGCAGTGGGATTGCAGATCTTAAGTGCAGGTAGTGCATATTAGTGCTGTATTAACAGCCCTTTATCCAATGGTTCACAGACAGGATAAGGTCTAGAATGAAAACTTGGCAGTGCTCTTGGATTCATACACCATTTATAACACTTACCTGTCCTCAGGTTTGTGAGGAAAACTTTCATTGTACTGAGGAAGTTGTCTCATTGTTAACATTCGGGTTGTGATGGTAAATAACCAATTCAACACAGGTGGCTGCAGCTTTACAGAATGGAGAGGGGACTAAATATTTACTGACAATATTTTAATTGAAAGAATTTGATGCTGCAAGTGACCCAGTGTCGTGGTTTGTTTTTTTTTTTTTCCAGAACATCTGATGCTGGAAAGGCAGTTGGTACCATTGAAGTCAACCTTGTGAAGATGGGAGAGCTAGAGGAGGGAGAAGCAGACCACATCAGAGCAGATAGCCTGGATCAAAAGGTAGAACTCAGTTTTTTGCATGAAGTTAATTAGAGTGATCAGTTGTACCAGATGTCTAAAATACTAATTACTAAATTGGATTAAGGACTTAAAACCAAATTTCTGGAGTAAGTACTATGTACACTTATCTCCCTCAACTAAAAAAAAAAAATTAAACCTCATGGAAATGTACAGAGTAGTATTCTAACCTGAGTTTCCTAGCCTTCCTAGCCCCTTTCCTTTTTCAAGAAAAAAAATAGCTTTTTTTTTAATCTCAACTGGATGTATTTGATCACTCCTGATTAAAAAAACTGTCCAGAGAGATGCCATAAGTACAGCTTCTTTTTTACTTGGATAGCTGCTCTGCTTTGTGCCCTTGAAGTCCTGTTCATGTTGATTTTTATGTGCAATCTGTGCCCACAATACTGAAAAGCTGGGAAGAATGACAGGCAAACCAAAGAAGAGGTGGATTCCCTTGCAGAGGGGCAGATTCACCTGCATTTCATGGGAGCACACAATTTTTGCAGCCCTAATATGATGCTTTACTGCTTAACACTGTGGTGTATTCTGTTCCTCATGGGGAAAAAAAAGAGGAAATATTACTACAGGGAATGCAGTTTGTTGTTGTTTGTTTGTTTGTTTGTTTGTTGGTTTTTTATTTTGTTTGGAAGTAACATATAAGACTATTTTTTGAGAAAAGGACATTATTTTCAATATCTTTTTTGCTTAGCCAAACCAGTCTGCTTCTAGGTCAAATTCTGAGGGTAGATTTTACACTTTTTTTCCCACCACTTACCTCAAAGGACTTCAACACCTTTTTAAAACCGTAGATGATTTGGACCAGTTCTAAAAAGCCAACAAATGCTGTGAAATCTTTCTGATTCTGAACTGTAAAACTTGCACAATACAGGCATCATACACTGTTTTTTCAGCCTTCTCTTTTATTTTGCTTTTCTATCGCTTCAAAATGTGGAATGAGACTCCTTGCAATTATTTGAGATGTAATTAATCAGCTGTGTCTGGCCTGGGGGAGACAGAAGGTTTTAATGGCAAAAGTTTTCTAGGGGTTTTTAATACTCATAAAGAAAGACTAGACTCATGAGCAGGTGTATTTTGTGTGGTTTTTAAAGGAGTCCTTGGTTTGTACAAATCAGTTGCAGCACAGTCTTGGTTTATATGTTGATAGTGAGGGTGTGAGTGAATTGTGAGAATGTCGAGTTACTGAATTAATATAAAATAAGTAAGATTTGAGCTGGGTTTGCTCACTTTAAGATAAACTATGTGCAGGAATTTCTCATGGAAGAGGAAGGTGATGGTTCAATTCATTTTCAGATATCACCTGGTAGAGAGTACATCATGTGTTGCTTTCTGCCTTAAGTTCTCCACTGGGCTTCTAGGAACTGGAGAAGCCCTGGGAATAGAGCTTCCTTTCACCTTTAGAGACTTCCATTTGTTTTCTGGCTGGGGGTAGGAGGAGCATTAAAAATATGTCATACTACATTTAACATTGGTGTACACTGATTGATTTTTCCATAAACTTTTTTATACTTATGCACTAATCTTATCAAAGCAATATTCTGGTTCACTTGTATAACAAATTACTTCAATCACAAAATGTGAGCATATTTTAAAGACTTTTTTGTGCTTCCTACTTTTCCCTTGTTTAAAAATTAATGAAGTGTTTTCATGCACTGTGCATGTGAAAACTGCTTTGCCTAAAGAAACCTCTTTGAAAGCACAAAACTTGTCAAAAATTGTTTTAAACTAAAGTGCCTTATTCTTATAATAAAACTTACTTATTAAGCTAAACTATTAATATCTCTCAACACTTCTACCTGGTAGGAAATATTCTGTTTTATTATGGAACAGCTGATCGTATTTTGTCATTTTCTTGGCTATAATCCTGATTGTGGTACAGTATCTTGGAACAGAAATACAAAGATAAGAATTTAAATTTTAGTTAAGACTTGAGAAGTTTATATTATCGTCAGTGATGGTTTTCAGCCTGCCTTTTATAAATTCTATAAAATTTTATAAATTGCCATGGATTTCCTTCAGACCCCCTGAATGTGTCACATTTGTGATTGTATTTCTTTTGCAGTGTGCACTGGTTCGTGAGTGTACAGCCACTGAAGGCATAAGTGGGAAAGACAACCTGCCTTCCTTAAACGCGGGTAAGAATTCCAGCATCTCTAGGGGATGGCTGTTGCAATGCTGTGTGGTCCTGAAGAAATCACACATATTTGTGGCACAGCTCATAAATGTCCCTTCAAATGCTGCACAGATGTTTAAGTTCAATATTTTAGTGTTTTATACGTATCTGACATTATGGTTTTACTGAGAAATTTGAAGAAATGTGCGTCGCTTCTGCTTTCTGAAGCAGTGCTGAAATCTCCATCGCCTACATCTTTACTGTTCAGTGACTTTCAAGACTGTCAGTGACTTCCATGGGCATGGAATTTATGTCAGAAGTTTGTGTCATGTCATTGCATGGCATTCTGTTAAATAATTATGCACTATTTGTAAGTGAATACCCCAGACAATCAATCTCTCTCGTAGCTGATGAAGTGGCAGTTTCAGTTTGATCTGGAAACTGTCTGTCCTAGAATGAAAGGAGCTGTTGGCAAGGCATTCTCAATTCTAGGTCAACTCTGGGCTTGAGTGCATGGTGTTAAACTAGATCTATTTCTCTTTCATTATGCTGAGAAATATTACATGCTGATATGCTGCACCATAAAACTTTTATTAGCCCACGTTTATGAATCTCCATTACTCTGCAGTAACAATGTCACAAATAAGTTATATGGGTCATCTGAAACCACAGTGCTGTCAAGAATTTGGTGTTTGCTGCATACAGTTGAGGAGGAATGTTACTGAAGTTTTACAGCCTTTTAAAACCTTTACTGAAACTTTTTCATCTGACTTCTCTGACGTGGCAGACTTATTGAATCAGCTTGGCAGTCTGAAGGAAGCACTAAAACCCTCCAAAAATTAAGTTCTTCCATCTATGCATGAATGCTGTAATTTTTTTCAGTGAGTTGTTGAGACCAGATCAGAAACAGAAAAAGTTTCTTCTAAAGAACTACCATTTATTTTCATCAATTTAAGAAGAGAAAGACATTAATTCAGAATTACTGAATGTACAGGAACTACATCTGGCTCTAGAAATTCCTGAACTGGAAATGCAGGGAGGGTATCTCTAGCTATCTATTTATGGCTTTCCTTGGAGATAAGATACAGAGCCAGTTGAAGGATTTGGTCTAACTCAGTGCAGTTCTTGGATTCTGATTCTGTACCTCATCCAGATTAGTAGGACTTGAAGAAATGACATTTCTGTTCAGAGAGCGATATTGATTCACGAGTGATATTTTTTCCCCTATTTGTTGCCTCCCTTGTGTGTGGGTTTGATTGGGGGATTTTGTTGACTTGTTTTGTATGGGAAAATGCTGTAGGTTGTGAATGTATTTTGTTGGAAATTCCAAAGTAGATGTCAGTTTTAGGAATATTGAAGCGTAGATTGATTTGTGAAGAATATTTGCATGTGATTCTATAGTGTATCTAGACAGCATTTTCACATTGATTATTCTCATATATAAACACAATATAAAACCAAACCCTACCCAACACTACTAGGGTTTATAAAGTCAAACATATCATGGAGGGCTCTCTCTTTTTTTGGTCATTTTTTGGGTTTTCAGCTTTTTTTTTTTAAGAATTGAGGGGGAAAAGGAGAACTGCCGGTGCGTATGCCAGAAATGACAGCATGCAGGATATTGGAAAGAGTTTGCACTCACAGGAAGTTGGTTCTAATAAATAATTGCTCTTCGGTCTGTTTCCTGTACTTGTGAATTTCTCTTCTCATCCAGCATCGTCTCCACTTTCCTGCTTGACACCAGGCACTGGTTCCAGGTTTTGGCAGTCCCACTCTTTTTACTGAATTCCCGATTTCTTTTCTTAGAGAATTTTAGCTCTCCTTTCATACTGTCATCCTCTTTCCCCAACCCATCAGATTTCTTGCCCAGTGTACCTCCATGGCTGGGCTTCCTGTGGGTTAAAGCTCTCTGTTTTGCCTGGAGACAGACTGGATTTCTCCTATGGGTACCTGTGCAAGAAGTGTCAGGAAACGTGATAACATCAACAGTGCCTGCACTGCTTTCCCTGCTGTGCTCATGCAGAACTCCCTTCAGAACAGTATCTATTCCATATACATACATATTTAGTACATGTGTATACTGTTGTAAAACTTTCTGGTGCTTTCTGTTTCTTGTTGTTTATCAGGCCTTCAAAATGATGAAACTGAAAAAAAATACCCCTCTGTGAATCCTTAAGCCTGTAGGCATAGAAGCACGCTGGCATTCTTCTGAAATTTAAATCTTAGGATAGGGAATTCACAGCCCTCCAGTGAGTTATGAGATTCTTATTGAGTGAGTGGGGATGAGCAGTGTATTTCAGAGCCTTATCACTATTCCATCTATACCCCAAGAGATTGAATTTACGTCTCAAAATTCGGTTATTTATTTATAATTCTGGAGAGTTTGCCGGTTGTTTGCATGTAAACAAATTGCATACTAAATAAAAAGGAGAATAAGGGTAATTGAAATTAAGCAAAATTAAGAAAGCTGTAATTATTACTCCTGAGGTAATACACATCATGTACCTATGCTATAAAGAAAGATATAAATAGCAACACTATTAGTAAATTAATATATGGCAGAGATATGCTTTGATCTATATTCAATAGGGAATGAAAATAAAACCAGAGTATTCAATCTTTTATTATTTTTTTTTATTCTACTTTTAGGGGAAGCAATGTGAAGGATATTGCATGGAATAAAAAGCACAGAGGTCTTCATATTTAAAAATGAGAGTGTCAAAAAATATGGATGGGTAAATATATGGCACTGGCTTTTAGGCTTGATGCTATAGAGAAAAGCTTTTAAGATAGGCTTTTCTCTTTTTTAACCACTGCAGTTCATGTGGATTTTGTGTTTTTCAGTGCCTCTCATGATCACTGTCTAAATACAGGAAGGATTATGTTTATGAAACTTCCACTCATTTTAATAACTACTTTTTGTATAAACCAATTCTAGTCTTACCATTCTTGTTGTTTGGGTGCTTTTTGTATGCCTTCTAGAATTCTGTTCTGGACAACTTGTTATAGCTAGAAATTAATTCTTGTTGTAATTGGAAAGGAAGATACTTCTGAGATTTTTATGGACTTGCATGCCTTCAGTGGCTCTGTCCATAAAGAAAACCTCAAGTAGTGTGCAGCTTTTATTGACAACCTCAAGCTTATCAATAGTGCGTATTGCAATAATTTGGATTCTTTGGGGAAAATTCCCAAGCTTTTTTTCTGAGTTTATAAATGAAATTTTTTTCCTAAATCCATGGAGATATGATCTGACCATTTTAAAAAAACTTACAACACACTTGAGGTTATCCCCGTCTGAAAATTCAGACCTGAATCAAAGACTTGAAAATTCAGGTAGTACCTGGAGAGGTGTTTAATAATTCTAGCAACGATAAAAGTCACAGCTTTGGATCTATATTTTCAGTGTTCTTTGTCCCTTGATGCAGTCCTGATGGGTTTTCTGGGGTTTGTTTTTTCTTTGTGATGGTGGTGGTGATGGGGGAGATGGGAGGAAAGTGATTTTTCAGCTGCATATTTGCATTAGGTTCTCACAGATTAATGTGTATTTTTCAGTGTAATAGATTCTGAGTGTGAATTTAAGGGCTATTCTTGGGAAAAAATCCTTTGATCAGCTCCTTAGGAAGTAAATAATAATAAAAAAAATAAGGTAAAATAAAGATAGTCTTTTGTGTCTGGGGCATCATAATTTAAAATGCCCTGGTAATATGTATCAGCCTGCTCCCTACTGATCAGGGGACACAACAGGAAAAAAACAAACCCAACCCAAAATTTTCATCTGGTTTGGCAGTTTTCTGTTTAAGGCCAGACCTGAATTAGCCCTTAGTTTCCTGAGGTCTCCCTGACATTTGAAAAATTGCATTCCCTGCCTTGTTAATGGGAGATGATTGGTGTCATGTATCAGCTTTGTGAACTGACAGAAGCTGTTAATATTATCAGCGAGACTGATGTCATTGGTTACAAGAATCTCAGCAAAAGAGAAGGAAAATAGGAAATATGCATTGCAATATACTTTAACCAAGTGATGTAGTAAAGCCTGAACACTTGGTGAAAGTTGATCATAGGCACTGGACTTGGAGATGCCCTTTTCTGTAGTTAAATCTGCTCCTTAAACTCTAAAAGTGAGTGGAAAAATGTTTGAACACTGAGATATTTTGGATATTAGTAGTAAAGAAAAATTGCTGATTTTCATATGTCAGAGATGTCAAGCATCTCTTTGGCTTATTTCATAACACTAAGTCAGAATTTAGTTTTTGAAAGTAAAATCACTCATAACTAAAGGCAAAATGACTCTAAAAAGGCTTCCAGTTTTTCATCAAAGACTAATGATAAAAGACATCTCAGTAGAGTGATGTGAATACAGAGCAGTACAACCACCTAAACATTGCTCTTTTCTTTGAGTTGCCAGCAATGGCTTTATTATCAGTATATTTAAATCCCTGGCCTTTCCTAAAGGATTTCTGTTAAAAAACCTGATTACTTACATACACAAGTCAGTTTGTGTACCTTTCACTTTTCGTTCTCTATACATCAGCCTACCTAAACATGAATGGTGTCAGGGAATTGTGAATTGAAATGTCTGTTAGGAGCTGTCGTTTTGACAGCAGCAGTTTCCCCAGAGCACACATGGGGAATGCATTCCTCTGAGTTACAGAGCCCTCAGCAGCAGATCAGTGGGAGCCTGCTGGAAGGCAGCTTTCTCCAGAAGGCTGACAGAAAGGTACCAGTGGAGGATTTGGATGGCTGTCCAAAGTCATTCCGAGTTAGGATGCTGTGGACATGTGTGTTAAATGACAATCATTTGTCTCCAAGTAAGCTTATCAAAGCAGTCAAACAGCTTTTTCTTCCTCAGCTTCTTCCCCTATTTGTTCTTTCTGGAAAATAAGACCAGGGTAAAAAAAAAGATAAAGATGGAAAGGAGAGAGTAGAAATTTCCCACCTTTATTATACAGCATCATTGTAAGATCCGAATGGAAATGTAGCCAAGATGTGAAAACTGTAAAATAAAAAGCGTGATGGGTTTTAAGCATAATCTTCCAAAATACCAAGAAATGTGATTTTCTTGTGTTGCGTTGCAATAGTGATCTGAAAACTGTGTGGAAAATATTGACAGGGCTGTTATATTTATTTCTATGTAGTGGCAGTGTTTTGACCACATCAATGATCAAGATATCTCTAATATGGTCAAAGGTCAAGATTCCTTTCTTGGGGAAGCACACCTTCTATTTGTGTTAGTGCTTTGTGTGTGCATGTCAAGGGGAAGATGCAGCTGAACTCTCAGTCCTGTGCCATTTATTGAAATTGTGAGCAGGTGAAATTGTGAAATGGTTCTAGCAGGTAATAAGCAGTGGTGGTGATGGTTCATTTGTACATTGTTTTTCCTAACTTCAGTTTAAATGTTAGAAAAGAGAGTCTAATTTGCATTCTCACTATTTGGAAGACCTAAATTCAAAGATTACCTACTCTGCTGGTACAATGTGATTTATTGATGTACTAGTAATACTTTGTCCTCCACATGCTGGTATTAAAAAAAAAAATAAAAATTAAATGTTTTTAGTAGAATTTTAACAGTTCTAAAATCAATTTTGTAAGCAAGGGGGGAAATAATATATTTAATTTTGCCGGTTATTGTCATAAATTTTCAGAGCCATATCACCACAGTAAAGCAATGGCATTATTTTTCCTCTTTGCAGTGCTGAGAAACCCAGTCTGTAAGTTATATAGATTCCCTACTTCTGACAACAAGTGGATGAGGATCCGGGAACAGATGGCTGAGACTACCCTCTCTTTCCATGTTCCTAAAGAACTAATAAATCTGCACATAAAGGAGGATATGAGAAGGTAAGGGACAAGCAGCAGCAATAGTAAGTGCTAGATTTTATTTTTCTGACTTGCAACAGTGCAAATGATGAGCTAAAAAAGTAATAATTTGAAGTACGAAAGGGACACTTTGTGGCTGCTAAGAATTTACAGTTGTAACTGAACAACAGAATTGACTGCTTGGAGTTGTTAGGACTCAGGTGTCCTCATAAGTTCTGAGCAATGAACTGTGCTAAAGTGTGGTCATGACTTTAAATCTGTGAACACCAACATTTGGTTAACAATATCAATGTTCTGGAACATCAGCATTTTATAATGAATCAGCAAATGATTCATTTGTGAGCAACATCGTGGTGTGTTTGGCTGTGTGTATCTGTTTAGAGTTAATAACATAGACAAGCATTATGCATTGGAAAATGACAAGTCTGTTGTGAGTAAAGGAGCAATGAGGATAAAAAATGACATTCCTCTCGCTAATCTGAATTAGTTGGCATAAGAAAAGGATACCAAAGTAATGTTTGTTTGAAACCTTAGTTCATGTTTGCACTTGTAACCAGGAGAGATGTCTGAGAATCGTTACAATGTGCATGGCCTGAAGAAAAAGGAGAACAGGGATCACAGGTGTCCCAAAATCCTTTGTGTGTCCAATTTCCCATTGCAGTGATTAAAATGGCAGCCTGTCCTTGAATCCTTGTAAGCTGTGCTGATAAAATTTGGGGGAAGTCCTGTATTTTAACTATTCCAGGGCTACCCTGTAGACAATGCCTTCTTTTTCCAGTGATAATAGATGATGTAGAAGATATTGCCTCCTTCCTCATGAAAGTTACTTCACACATAGATGGGCATCTGGTCTCATGTATAAGAGTAATACTGCAACCTAGTGTTGCATCCTAAAGCCATCCTGTGCACTTTCAGTCAATTCCTTCCTGTTGTGGTTTACAGAGGTTGTTTGTTCTGCAATATGAAGCTTCTTTT
>VWYO01020127.1:457221-497955 GCA_013400275.1 Rhadina sibilatrix
ATTTACCCCATCTGTTGCTTCTGTATGATGTTTTTATGCCAATAGAACAGCATGTGGGAGACTGGAATCTTGATTTTAATAAAATCAGTGGACTGATACATACTTATCCATGGTGATGATGGGTTATAAAAATCCTATGAATTGTTATAATACTTTATTTTATTCATTTAGTACTGTGTTCAGGCATTTATGGCCTCATCTTGTTTGAGAATACTTATGTGCAAGGTTGTTTTTAGTAAGCAATAAAAATAGATTATGCTGACTCTCACAGTTCATGCACTTCCCATATTTTCATTTGCCCCATGGGTAAATGCCTTTTAAATGTTAGAGGATTACTTTAACCACTTTTACTACTACTGCATTATTCTCTCCAAAGGCATAATGCAAGTTATAGCCCTTCTTGTTATTTCATATTATGGAATTCACCTCCCTGGATAAACTCAGAGTAAAAAAATCACCACAGTGGGGTTTCCTCCCACCAAAATAAGGAAAAGATTTGAGAAAGAAACAGAAGTAAAAGTTGCACAAGGATTGAGATAAGTTCTTCTGATTTTCCTGATTGCCAACGTGATTGAGCTGCTCAATTGAGCTGTGGGAGTGAAAGAGAGATGAAGTGATTGATACAGTCTGAGGGAGGAGATAAGACTAACCACAAGGAGCAACAACATGTAGAATACCAGCAGGTGGTGGGAATAGGGGCATCTGTCATCATATGAGAGTGTGGGTTGGAGCTTCAGCTTTGCCTGGGCTTTCCTTTTCAAAATAGTTGTGAAGATGTGGAGTCCTTACACTTGTAGTCTAGTAAAATGTGTGAGGAGGATGCTACTAAGGTAGGTGTTGAACTCACACAAAACATACACTGCACCATCTCCAGGCTATTCTCTTCTGAGGTATTCTTCTCTGTGTTTTTTCCCCCCAGTACAAAAGGATAAAGTTTTTTTTGTCTCAGAAACCATTTCTTACCATATTCAGCCAGTTTCATTTCATTTTATTTTTATTGTGGCTTCAATATAGTCAGGTCTGCAGCAATTACCTATAAAAATATGCAAGTAAGTGTTAAGGTTATTCAGTATTCATTATAAATTGTAGTTTAAATTCCCTTTTCTCACAGCTCTTAATATTGTTTATCTCTTGATAAAACTCCAGCGTTCATTGTTAACCAAACTCTTTCCTTTACTGACATGATGCTTTGAAATGTGTAACCTCTAAGGGTATTTAAATTTGGGTTTCAGCATTTTTAAAGAAATGCACGAATTTAAGAGTTTATCTCTCAAACCTCCCTGAAAGAAATTTTAGTAGGAGCTATATGGTGATTTTTATTGTTCAAGTAAGGGTCATACAGTCTGCTTTGCTGGTTTTTACAAAATTATTTCTGTTTCCTCTTTGAGGTGTTCCAATGAGTCCTTTCTGCTGTTTTAAATATTTCTTTACACAGATCTGGTCCAGATATTTTACATGTGTCATGCAAGATTACCAAGTGCTTCTTTGAACCTAATGATTATAAAAAACACTTAGCTTGTAATAATTTTTCAGAAGGTTGATTGGCCTATATAATTGACACTTGCAGTTGTAGATGCAACTGGTGTAACTGGATCAGCACAGCAAGAGATTTGGCCGAAAGGAAATTCCATCTGTACTTGTATTTGGAGCACATCATTTGTGATCACAGCTCATAAGCAAATTTCAGATATAAATTACAGAACTTAAACCCTCTCTCTGAGTACAAAGCACACATGCAAGCTTTCTCCTGCATCAGAAAGGACTGTCCTGTCCCATCAACATTAGGCTTTTTTTTTTTTTTTTGGTACAAATCTATGCAGTCTGTATTTTATTTCTTTCATGTAACATTTTGACATTTTGGAACTATGGCAACATTCAGATTTGTCTGAAAAATACAAATTTTTCTGCTTCCTCTTATTACACAACTTCAGTTGGGAAATGGAGACCCAGGCATCCATGGCACGTGTTGGGAGAAGGCTTTGATATTTCTGGACCTTTGGATGTTGGAATTTACTTGACTTGTTTTTGAGCAGTGGCATTGCAAAAGTGTTGTATTGATAAGAAGTGATAGCATTCAATAAAAGTAATTTTGGGTAAACTTAGCATGGCTTTTGAAGATATTTGAGCCAACCACATTCAGAGAGGCAATATGTTACTATGCTTATCCACTTAAGGATTTTCACAACGTTGTTTCTTATAAGTACCTTGTTTTCAACACTAAAAAAGTTCCCAAACCTGTCAGTAAAATGGAGCTTACATACATACAAATGCAGTTTTTACCTCAGCATGCATCCAAAAGGATATGAAACCTTTATCTCCTTGTTCTCCATCAGTTACTGCATAAAGGAATGTGAGTATAAGAATGTAAGTGTAGCTTGACTTTTATAAACAATGTTTAGACACTTGTCCTCATCAGAGAAGATCAATGTTAAACCCAGTAATCTACAAACTAAAGGATAAAATATTGTAATGGATGAACACTGCATAATTTTCTCCCCTCTTCATTTCACTGTTGACAAAAAAATTTGGAAGATACGGCCTCTGTAAAAGTCTAAGAGGGGTTTTCAGAGGTGACTTAAGTAATTTTTTCTGGATTTTACTTTCATTTGAGGTGTTTGAAATTGTACTGCATTGGAAAGGAGTGATATCACCTGAGTTTTTTGACAATTACCTCTCCATAACATTACCTACAATTCAGTGCTGAATCTATGAAATGCTAACTTGAGGCTGCCCTCTCAGAGAAGGCTTTTTTTGCAAGACCCACACAGGTTTTAAAACTTCAGAGAAATCATTCAGTACCAGTTAGCAAAGGCTGCTATGATTCCCAGATGTTATAATTGTGCACAGCATGCCCTGAGGAAGTCCATATCGAGCCAATTAGAGCCTCCCACAATATGGTGAAAAAAATGCAAAATTGAAGTGAAAAATTCTGTCAATTCCTGTCACTTAAGGCATTAGGGTGGCTAAAAAAAGCTTTTTACAGTTTTATGATGTTGCTTGTGTCGTAGAGATCCTCACTTTGTGTTTGGAATGATGCATTCTGATTAATAAATTGGAGGAAAAAAGAAAATAGAAACCTGGGAAATGTTTGAATGGTTGAATAATTGTTCAATTAATAATGTGATTAATCTTGCCACATATGTGACTCCAAGCTGAAAGCAGGAAATAAAGTTTTAAATGTAAACTTTGAAAGTAAAATGGTTTTGCTCATATTGTGGAACTGAAGCAATATTGTCTTAAGCTAATTCCACTGTTTTCTGGCAAAACAATAAAAATTGAAAAACAACCGAACAAAAAAACATTAAAACAATTCTAGACACTACTGCTAATTACTAAAATATAATTTAGGAGAAAAGTGTAAATTCCACAGATGTTATTCTAAGTATTACTGAATTCAAGAGTCTGCAGTTGTCTGATGCAGGAGAATTATCCTCTGCTATTAAATGCAAATCATACAATTAACCCCAAATGATCATGCTCTTTGAAGATGTTGGGGTTTTGAAAGATAAATTCAAGTAATAAAATATCCAAGGAAGGGAAAGATTTTAGCAGGGGAAGAGTTTAAGGCAGGAATGGAAGGGAAAAGTTCTTAAGGCAGGAAGGGAGAAATGAGTTTAATTTAGCTTATATGCTGTCTATACTTTTGTAAAATGAAAAAGGGTGGTGGTGGATAGAATTTAAAAAGGAACTTTAAATTTTCAGCTTTTAGGAACAGTATAAAATCTTATCATGGCTTTGCAAACCACAGTCTCTTCTCCTCAAATGTATTGGAAAACAGGCTTTAAAATATTTTTAAATGTATTTGTTGCCTGTTTTGAGGTGGGTAGTTTGCTCATGTGGTTCTGGGATTTTTTTGTCTGTTTTGTTTGCTTTGTCTTTCCTTTTTTCTGTTTGTTTGTTTCTAAACGACTGTTTAGGGCATGCAAAAGGTAAACACATCCCACATCAGGATGTTTCAGGTAACTTTTTAGTTGCCTGTCAGGTCAGGCTTATCAAAACTTGGAATAATTTTGGGAAATTCTGTTAGAAGACAAAAATGACAACTGTTTTCAAGAGATTCTAAAAGAAAATTATTAGTAAAGAAAGAAAAACATGCTCTTTTTTTTTTTTTTTTTTTCCTCCGGACAGGATTAACTCCTTCTTAATAATTATTTGCCTGTTTTGAAAAAAATAGAGTAAAAAAAAAAACTATGATAATTTCATTTCTGGAGGGAATCTTATATTGTTTGTCTGGAGTTTATTGGCTATATATCACAGAAGCATATCTTGTAGCAAAGAAAAATGAGAGTAATTTTATCTGCTTCTGTTCTTAGAAAAAAAAAGAAAAAAAAAAAAGCCCAACAAAAAGATGAAATGGTTATCCATACATTTTAATGTGGACTTTGTTAGGAAAAATAATTCCTGTGCTCCTCTCCTTAGAAAGACATTTCTAAGCTTCCTTTACTTGTGAGTGATTGAGTCATATCCCAAAGCTTATGGTGTATATTTACCAAAGCTCCTGTTTGATAAATAATCAGGATTTTAATGCTGTTATAATATTACAGAAGTTTTGCAAATATAATCTGCAGAAATGTCTCATCTTGTTTTGAATCTTGCTAAGCTCTTTGCTTCTGATGTTTTGCAAATGTAGATTTCAGAAGCTGATTTTCTTTGGTGGAGTCCAAAATCACTTCATTTTTTTAGGTTTTGAATTTGTCATGTTTTTGCCTCACTAGAAATCACATCATTGAATTTTTGAAGATATATGTATCAGAAATTGCTACTTGTTCTTCACACAGCATTTTTGGTTTATGTGCTTTTATCTTATATACTCTTAATTATCTCCTTTTAATTACCCCCATCTTTTCAACTCCATCTTTCAATTTCTCAGGGTTTATGCTGTGTCCTTAATGATGCAAGTGGCAATTTCTGCTGTCTCCTTTTCGGAGAAGGAAGGTTTTTTGAGGGATTGCCCCCTTTTCACTCCTCTTGCTCATCTTAACCTCTTGCTGATGTTTGGCATTATTTTGGTTTATTGTCACTGGCCACAGGTTTTTCACTGTGCAGTCTGGACTGTTTGTAGTAGCTTTGCAGAAACAAGTTTATTAGAAACAGAATTTCAAATTTGGGACTTTGTTCCAATAATTTTGCAACATGATGCATGCCATTCATTCAAAGTGCTCCTTACAGAAATCAGGGGATTTTATTTTAGCACTGACTATGCTTCCTTCAGACTCTTAAGCTGTTGTGTCTAAAGTGATGAGCAAGACTTTTTCTGTTGCTGTTGTCATTAGAGTTCGTGGCACAAAGCAGGAGCTGTGTAAGTAGAAGTCACCAACATGAATCATACAGGAAATTTAGTGGCTTACTATAATCATGCACCTAAGGTGTTCTCAAAAATCAAAAAGTGTGAATTGGTAAAGCAAAGATAGAATATTCATCTGGCCCTTGGATTCTCAGCCATTTCTTGATGATGGTCTTCTTGGAACATAGTTAGTCTACCAAAGGAAAGAATGTTTGTGAAAACCAGAATGTACCTGAAACAGACTTTAAAAATTGACTAATTAGCTATTATTTAAGGTGGAGAATGGGGAATGGGACAGACTGTTTACATCCACCTTCTGGTTAGAAACAAGAGTGTGCCAAGGCCACCAAGGAATGTGGCTGATTAAAGAGGGCTGGAGACAGTGGAAGCTCAGACACGTTCTTGGGGGGAGTTTCCATTGGGCAGTGGCAGAAAAGACTCTCCAGGAGACAGTTTGAGGAGCTGAACAGTAAAAGATAAACAGCTCCAGACAAAGCTTGGATTTCATTCTGTATGATGAGCTTAAGTTGATGCAGAGCACAAGATCTGTCACAATGATGAGAGCAATTATCTGGAAAAGACTTTGAAAGAAGTTTCGGAGTGGGGGGATAAGATGATAAATAGCTCCATTTTAACAACACAGAGTTTGCTCTAAGCTTCCTGTTCAGTTGACAAGCTATTCAAAGTTCCATGGATGCATTGAAAAGTTGGATCAGTAATTGATTTGCCCTCTGTAGAACCAATATCTGTTATAAAGATTATTTTAATAGCACAATTGTTGTTTGACACAATTACTTGCTGAGGTGTGTTTTTAAAGCTATCCAATGAAATAAGTTATGATAAAAGTATTAAAATAGATTAAAAAATGCTAAAATTGTGAGCATTAGTATGAACTATAAACTTTCAAAGATGAAAAATATTATGATTTTTCCACTCTGTTTACTTTTGAAAAAGGCCTTTCATGTAATAATAATAATAAAGCTTGATACTATGGAGTATTGTTAATGGAGTTTAGATATAGAAAAGACAATTCTTTTTTCATCCATACCTCAGAATTGTATTGAGTCAACAACAGCAGTGACAAACTGTAAAAAAACCTACAGGACATAAATCCTCTTTGAATCCTCTGTCTTCTCTAATTCCATTAGAAAAAATAATAAAGATATAAAGTGTGCAATGAGGCTATTTTCTGAGCAAATGTCTGCCGTATAATCTTATTTTCTAATGGTTTTGATTTAGCTGTATTTTAAAATAAAAATTAAATGCAGAAAATGTAGTCTTTAAAGTTTCCATGCTGCATATAGTCTAGATTGCTACAGCACTGTAGGGGCACTTTCAGCATTGTTGATGTGCCTTTTTTTTTTCTGTGACATATTGAAGGCTGAATTTTTACTTCAGTGATTTGTATATGCCTCTGAGAAGAAACAAGTACCAACCTTGCCACCAGTAATGGGGGCAGGATTTGATATTTCTTGAAAACCTATTAAAATTAGTATTGAGGGATTTGAGCTTCGCCTTCCTATTGCTTTTGGTGTCAGTGAAGTTAACTCATAGTCAGCCAGGGAAACAAGTTTTTGGGTTTGGCTGGATGTTTTAGTCTGAGAGAAAAGGTTTCTATTCCTGCTGTTGTCTAACTTCAGTTTGAGACCAACAGCTCCAGACATGAGCTTTTTGGAGATTAGGGATATAGTTCTTGGATAGAACACTGTATTCCTATACAGAAGGAGTAGAAAAATTTTGGAAGCCAGCCAGGTCCAAACATTGTTGCTAAAAACTATTAAATCAGACACCGTAAGTATTAAAGGCCAAAATATTATCACTGCACATAAACAAAATTGCATACCCTGAAAAATTTTACACACTTTTCTGAGAAGGAAGGCCTAAGATTTTAATTTAAAGGGACACCTCATGTTAAGCTGCTAAAAACTGGCAAGGAAAATGGTAATAGAGAGGTCTGGGTTTATCCTTTCATGGCAGATTATTCTGATGCTACAATATTGCCAGTTAGTATTGATGGAGGAAAGTTGAATTGGCTCAGCTTCAGGAGCAATTAAATAGCAGAAAGTAATCATGTCTTAACATAAACTCTCAACAAGTTCATGTTTTTGTTTCCATGTTGATATTTTCAAGGAAGTGTGTGAATGAAATGCTTTAGTTCTGCTTCCAGTGCAATCTGTCTGGTTTTGATTGTCATCTACACCAGCAGCAGAGTTGTGCCTATGGAGCTTATCCTGATACTGTTCACACTAATGCAAAGCTAATTAATTTCTCCATCTAAATGATGGAGAAAACATCACTGTACCAGTGTGGGGCTGTTCTGTTTAAGAAATAATAGATTTAAGACTTTTTGACTAGTGGTCAGATCTGCTGCTCACGTAAGTGCACTCCATGTTCCTGTGCTGCAGGCTCACTGGTCTTTTCCTCCCTCTTTCCACTCCTTCTCCCCCATTTTTCCTTTTTCTTCCATAATTCTTCTGTATGCAAGAGCTATCCTCTGGAAGCCTTTTTGGAGATTTAAAAAAATTGCAGTGGAACACTCTTCTTGATGCTCCAAGGAAATGAGGAAATACTGGTTGTGTTGCAAACATTTTTTCCTGCACAATTCCAGATGTTTGAAGAACTACTCATTTTCCTTAAAAACAGGTCCCACAAAGTGGCTTTTGGGATAGATACAGGAGAAACTTCCTTTGCAAGAGGGAAAACCAAAACCCAGGGTACTAAGCTTGTTTGTGCAGGAAATTCAAATTATCTCTTTCACGCAGGTCAACTCTCAAGAGTGTACAGGAAAACTGACAATTTGCTAAAGGATTTCCTATTGGATTTCCTTTTGGATTTCCAGTGACATGTTTGGTTACCACAGCACTGCTGTTTTGACCTGATGAACACTGTAAGGCTTGACATGACATTTTAGGGGACTGGTGTTGGGTTTTTTTGTTTTTTTTTTTTTGTGGGTATGTTTTGTTTTGAATGCTGAAGAAATATGGTGAGGGCTGGTGTGTTGATTAAACTGCCTTCTGTAGAAACACTGCCAGAAATATGTTGATGAAGTGTGTATGAAAGTATCCAAAGAGTAGTGTATCAAAACAACTGTACTAAAAGATTTGGAGGAAAAACAAACTTTGTATTCTTTCCAATGGTGTTTAATATTTCTTCACAAAAAGTTCCTTGCTGTGAGTACAGCTCTCTGGAGCCTGGAAGCCTTCTTTCCTCCATGAAAGAAATAGCATTTCAGTTTGAAGGTATTTATACCACATGAGCTTTGACCATGAAAATTACTGCATTATCTACTGGCATTCTTTACCGTGTGCTTGTAAAACAGAGGTGAAAAACAGATCTTACAAGCATTCAGAAAACCGTTTTTATTTCAATTAGGAAATCTTCCTGGTGTTTTGTAACAAACGTGTTTTACATTAATTTAGATGAATCTTAATGGATTAATGAATGAATCAGTGCCTTCTCTTTTTGCCTTTTGGTACAGGAATCAGGAACTCAAAGACCTGGGAGAACTTGCTCCTCACTGGGACAACATGCGCAAAAGTGTGATCGCTCACTGTGATCAGATGTTGAGCTTGTACCAGGACACTCTTGCAGAGCTTGGGAAGCACACAGGTAGGAATCTGTGGTTTTATGGAGGTAGCCTCCTATCTGGAAGATTTAAGAATATACTGAATTGTTAGCTATGAAATACTGGCATATTCAGCAGGAATAAAACACATAAAAATTTTAGAATCCTACGGTGGTTTGGATTGGAAGGGACCTTAAAGATTATCAAGGACAAGGGACACCTTCCTCTAGATCAGGCTGCTCAAGCTCTCATCCAGCCTGCCCTTGAATGCTTCCAGCAATGGGGCATCCAGAGCTACTCTGGGCAACATGTTCCAGTGCCTCAGCCCCTCACATTAAAGAATTTCTTCCTAATATCTAATCCAAATCTCCCTGCCTTCAGTTTGAATCCATTCCTCCTTTCCTGTCATTCTGTGATCTTGTAAATAGTCCCCTTCCAGCTTTCTTCTAAGCTCCCTCCATGTACTGAAGGGTTGTAATCAGGTCAGCCTGAAATCTCTTTTCCAGGTTGAACTTTTCCAATTCTCTCATCCTTTCCTCATAGCAGAGGTGCTCTATTCCTCTGAGCATCTCTGTGACCTCCTCTGGACTCCATCCAACAGGTCCATGTCCCTGTGTTGATATCAGAGGCTGCCCCAACCCAGGTACAGCACCTTTCACTTGGTCTCATGAGAGTTCCATGCATGTCCTCAGTGCAGTAGTTGTCTTTGCCCACGTTGTGCCAGGAAAGCAGGGAATTAATATGAGGTGGGCACAGCAAATATACCCTCAGTCTAGAAGGAACAGTAAGTGCTGCCTTGCTCTTTTTCACGTGGAAATGGTGGTCTTGGATTCTGATGTGCACTGAGAGCTTGTTCCCTCAATATCCAACAGAATCCTGTAGTCAGGGTCTATATTGTACTGCAGTGTCCACATGCCAGTGGAATGAGATAGCATCAGTGACAAATGTGCAGAAAAGACAGCTGATCTTTTCCTCCTGTGGAATCCCTTATTCATAAAAAGATGATGAAAAGTCAGCAGAACAAATGATTTCTTCTTTTTAATTTTTTTTTTTTTTATTGTTCACAAGTCATTCAAGGAACTATCATAATTCTTTTCTGTTTTACAAAACTACCAGAATAATTTCCGGAATTACACTGTGTTTTGATCAAAGTTTTGTTTACAGCAAGCTTTTCTGCCTCTCTCTGCCCTATTTATGAGATATTCTGTAAGGAAATGGACAGGTGTGCTCTGAATTACAACAAATGTCATTGTTGCTGCTTTCTTGCTGGTGTCAGATTTCTAACACCAGTCCTCCCAGTCACCATCTCAGGGATGCGTTTTCAATGATCAGGCTGCCGTTATTGCTTGAAAAATGCTGTTTTACTCTATACTTTCACCATTAGATGTTCCCACTGTGGCCTCACTCCCACAATTTGTGTATGTAGGCATAGCAGTCCACGTCAGAGATAAACACCAGAATGTTTCTGAGAGGAAGATACATTATGATTATGAATATTTGTGGAAATAGAGGTAGAAGTGATGATAGCATCTTGTAAAAAAACAGACAAATATTTATGAAGTATTCACAGTATTTTCTTCATTATTTCTAACTTTCTACACATTCCAACCAAAACTTCTTTGTATACTGAGAAATGGATCAGATTCCTTATACAACTAACATAAATAAGAATAATTTTTTTCTCATAGAAAATCAGATGCACGTACTTTTAATATCATGAAACTGCTGCACTTATTAAGTGAGACACATCTTTGCCTCCCAAAACAGCCATTAAAACTGTACTTCTGTCCTTTAGCTATTATCTTCTAGTATAGGACTGAGCATGGCATTTCTCATACCAGATTGCTCTGGGATAGTGTTCTTGGTCACAGAAAAAGAGAAATCCTATTTTAATGTATGAAGGAAAAACAGCCTCTATGAAGGAAAAAAGTCTATAACTGAAAGTAAGCTTCTTGGGAGCAGCTGGTCAACTGCTTAAATATTTGCTGGGGGGGGAAAAAAAAAAGCTCATGTGTTGTACTAAATGTATAATAATTTCCATTTTGTTTGCAAGAGTTTCATTTCTTGTATTTATGATTGTTTGCCATCATCAGAATATTTGAGTTCCAATTTTGGCAGACTACTGTCTAAGCCAGTATGACACTTTCTGTGATTCTGTTTTAAATAATACATATCTGTATTTTCAATCTTTGGCTATTTACATCTTGAAAGCACTCCATAAAGTGTCATAAGCAAGCCAATAAATACAGATAATGAAGGAACCAATGTGACAATTATAACTTGCAGGAAAATGTTGAAAGGATGTTTTGAGATTAAAAAAAAAATAGACAATCTAATCTATTAAGCATAAACCCTGCAAGACCTGTATTGTGCAAAGTGACTTTCTAAAGGGTTTATGATGTTAAAGAACCTATCTTAATTGGGTCTTGAGAGAAATAAAGTGGACCTGGGAAACTGAGATTATCCAGGAGAACTGAACCAGCACATATGAAAGAGAAGGGACATTTATCAGAAAACAAAGCAACCTAATAATGGTAGCAAAAATGAGAAATGATAACAAGGTGTACATTTTTTCATTTCTTCTCTATAAACAGTACACTTAATAACTTCAAAAAACAAGATTATAGTCTTTTGTAAGAAAAGCAAGTCAGACATATTTGATTTAATACTGTAGTTGCACAAATAGTTATGTTGGGAGCACATTGTAGATACTTGAAATTCAAGTACTTATGAAGTAGAAATTGCTAAGTTTTCTTAGCAATTTCTAGATGTGAGCACAATTTTAATTCAGACTTTTCAGGTCACCATATTTCAAGGCATGCCAAAAAACATCCTGCTTTTCAGTTTAGCTGGCACAGGTGTCTTTCTTCATGTTAGAATGTTGCCTGAGTTTGGGTTTGAAATGTTCAGAAGGGCAGATTGTACCTGCAAATAAAAATTTCTCCAAAATATTCTCATGCTTCCCCAACACAATCCCGTGTTGGGATTTCTGAGTGATGCCCTCTTCAACTCAACCAAACTATTTGTGGAATTTAGTGGAGAAAGCTGTTAGGAAACCAACTTAATTTCTTTTTGAAATCAAGAGATTGCTGTGGAAGTATCAGGAGACCGTATTAGTGTTAGACAGTAATTTGGGTTTAGTAGCATGTTTATTGAAAATGGAGGTTTTAAGAAAGTTAAGACTATTTCAAATTTGAGTTGTTCTGGCAAACACTTTTATCCTCAGTAATGTGAGAATTTTAGAGAATGTAAAGCATTCTTATTGTAAGGAAACATACCAGGAAGATATAAAGGTTAGGTAACAGAACCCCCAGTAATTTCAGGTAAATCTAAACCACAGATCTGGTGATATTGGGAGAGAGTGGAGATTTGAAAATTATTTCTTTGTTTCAGTTTGACCTGAAATCATCCCCAAATTATTTTCTCCTAAGCCCCAATTTAATTGTTTTTCTGTTTCAGTCATCAAACTGAAAAAAAAAAAATCTATTATTCATCCAGCTCTAGAAGGAGACAAAAACACAGGCTAAGGCAATTGAATATTGTTCTCAGAAACTGGACACTCTCCCTGCCTCTGTCACAAAGTTCCTATGTAGGCAAGTCAGAGTTGAGAAGTGGTTAGTGTGTTGCTCTTTTTTGGAAGCCTGGCACTAGAAACAAGTTGTTTTGCAGAAGTGCTCGGTACTTATCTATGCAATTCAGCCCAGTGGGAGCTGTGCTTCCAAAATGGAATGTGATGTTGCATTATAATGACTATTCTGCAGGACAAGTTCTTCCATATCTTACATTGATGCATTGTTTCTTAAATGTTTATTCTCTGACATTAGGACGGGTGAAATTATAACTCAGCCAGTTAAAATTATTTTATAAAAATTTGTAAAGCCCTTAGAGGCTGTTAATATGTATATAGTTGACAGATTTGAGGAAATTAGCAACCTTGACTTTGAGGGATGTTTGAGCAACAGTTTAAGTCCTGAATAAATACTGAAATAAAAGTTGGAAACAAGATATTGAATCACTGCTTCTAAAATGAGCAGCAAAGGCAGTGAACATTCAATAAACTGGTAAAAGCTGATGTATTATTGAAACCTATTTCACAGTTCTTCTTCATGTGGATGTCAGATGAAATTTGCATCTATAGTCTGGTATTTCCTAACTTTGAAGAGTTTGATCTTGCAACAGTAATAACAAGAATTGTTTTAATTGAGAAAATATATAATTTTTTTTAAGTTCTTAAATAAAACTTAGTAAGTTACTTAAAAACAGACTATACTTAAAGTTGGTTTTATGATATGGATACCATTGGTAAAAGCAGATTGAGATGTTAATTCCACTGCATGGATCTCCTATCTGAGCAAATCTCATAACTGATAGCAGCTGGGAGGTCCTTATCCAGTAATTTTCTGGCACTGGATGGGAAGGGATCCATGCTTCACAGGTCTCCCCTGAAAAAAGGGAAAACACAACTCAGCAATGCTGCGTGTCTGGTGCTCCTGTTCAGGGCAGAAGTGGACTCCTGAGAGCAGGCTCTTCTCCCTCCTACTCTTCTTCCACCTGTCCTTTTAATCTGCTGTCAGCTTACGCTCCTCTTGTTCAGCCAGTGTTTCCCTGTCTCAGGTCCAGTTATCATTCCTTAAGCTTTGAACTTGGTCTTACCTGAATTCTAAGAAATAATCTGCCCCCTTTCTGTTCTCTTTTCAAATTACTTTCAGTCTCCTTCCCTACACTATTCTCATTTCTTTTCTGATAGTTTGAGTTGCCTTCACTACCCCCCTATTGCCTGTGTTTTTCAGATGCGGGTTTCACACTGCATCATCAACAGCTCCTGACTTCAGTCTGCATCCTTGGGTTTCCTGTCTAATCTGAAATTCTGACTCCTGTAAATTGCTTTTCTTCCTAGCTTTGCTTTTCACCTGTGTTAAATTGTTATTTTTAAGTCCCTAAGCTTAGGGAGCAGCCTAAGCAGGCTTGGCTGGTCTGGAGCATCACTGGTGCCTTCTGGCAGAGTGGTTTGTGTTGGGAGGCTCAGTGCTTAGTCCTGCTGGAAACTATGGCAGTTCCAACAGATAAATGCTAGCCAGTCTTGACTGAGCAAGCAAAAAACAATTGAATTCTTTTCCTTTACCTTTTCCTTTACTTCCTTTACCTTTGAACCTCGACAAAATTTATTTAAAAATTTTGTCTGAAGGAGAGGAATTTTTGTTCTACTAATTAATAGTTGGCAAAATGACAAGGTGTTGAAAAAATAACCTAGGTAAATGTTGGGCTGCCTGAGTTAGAAGACAAGACCACCTCTCTTTCCTAATCGACACCCTTTTATTTTATACAGATTCTGTATCAAATATCTTCAGGTAAATTATGTTTTCATACTGTCAGACTTTAATTATATTCCTTTAAACCACTGTAAAATACTCATAAACTTATACTTTTGAAATATGCAGCCATATTCATCTTTTCTTTTTTTTTTTTTTATCTTCTTTCTTATTTTTTTTTTCCCCAAGGCATCATGCCTCCTGTGAACTAATATATAGCTTTCTTTAAGGTAGTTTGTGTTTCTGTATTTGAGCTTTCTAGGAAGAATGCATAGCCTATTCAATATAATGCTTTTCTTTGAAGAAAAAAATGTTTCTTGGAAAAATGCAGTGCCATCACAGCTCTGTACTCTTGTGGTTTTAGCACAGAATAAGCATAATGCACATTAACTGCTACATTGTCTCCAGGAGATTGCAGACTGATTTCAGACAGCAGGGAAAAGTAGCTATGTCCTAGAATAAAAAATTAGTTTGTTCTGTGAATTAAAAGCTGCTTTGTTGCTTCCAGTATGGATACATGCTGAGACTCAGTTAGTGAACCTTTCATCTTGTAATATGCAATCACACATTAAAAGTAAATTAAAGATAACTCCTAACATACAAATATTGTCCTCCCTCTGAAAGGAATACAGAAACATCTGGATGCTTAAGACAATGACTCTTTAAACTTTTGTTTTTCAGGTTCTTCCTTTAAGTCAAGCTGTAGCAAAGGAGAAAAAACACTAGAATTCATCCCAATAAATCTTCATCTGCAAAGAATGCATGTGCATAGTCCTCGATTGAAAGGTAAAGAAATTCCCCAAGTCTGACAAAGTATGCTTTGAAATACAGTTAGACTGAAATTTAGAAATCAGGTCCACAGTTAAAGCTGTGCAAGAAATTTCTCTGCCTCATCTTCTGATGCCGCAAGTTGTGGACATTTACTGCAGATCTTGGGAAACTAAGGGGTGATTAACTAACTTTCTTCTAAGTTCCTTTCTAAAAATAGATTCCAGAGATGTGCTCATTTTGTTCCTATGACACTTCAAGCAAATAAGTAAATACAGAGTATATGCTCACTGAAATGTATTGGTAACCTATGGATGGTTAAAAATATTCTGTTGTAGCAGTGCAGAACTAACACTGTCATGATTCATAGTGACATGCTGCACAATGCTCAGTGAGATTCACATCCTTCTCGGGCACCCACTTCATTTTCCATTGTGATCCATAATGCTGTAAAAGCCAGACTTAACCCTCTTGGTTTAAGGTGGCTTTTCTTCCCTCCTCACCACCAGTTTGCCACCAGAGATAGTGATAGAGCAAAATACAGAACTTTTCCTTCCAGAGATTCCTGGGATGAGCACACCAGCCCAGGTGAGCTTACAGAGTTCCATAAAGGACATTATTACTTCTAACTTAATTTATCCTATTTCTTAGGGAGTTGTAATGAACCCAGCACTGCTTGGTTCTAAATCAGCTTATGCAGTGCTACCCTGTCATGCCCACCTACCCCATGTAAGCATTTGCTCCGTGTTAAGTGAGAATATCTCACTGATTATGCTGAAAATACTGCAAACTTCCAACATCTCCTGGAAAGGGGGAAGTAACTTTCTGTAATATCATCTGTGGTTCTTTTTAACACAGAATTCTGTTGTTGCTGTTTGCATATGAGTTTAGCAGCTTCCTTTACAGATCAAAGATCACACTGATATATATATATATGGCACAGTGAATAATTTGGTGATAAATTGAGATCTGTTCAATTTGCTGTCACTACAAACACAGAAATTATATGCTGTAAAGTTTTTGTCTTATTAATACATTCTGCATCTGAGACTGTAGAACAGTAAGTACAAATGGTGGTAAAACTCCTGTTTTATACTGTGAGAGAGGCTGATGTCCATCCACTTCCAAGCTGGAACACAGGGATTTCCAATTATCTGTTAGATACTGGTTGGTTCCATATTTTGTTATTTCTTTTACTAAAAAAAAACTGTGCCTCCAAACATTTCAACAAGATGAGGATTTATAGCGACATAATGTGACAGCACAGATTTTAGTTTAATGTTTTGAAGTTAATTAATTAACTCAAAAGCATGTTTAGGTTTGTAATGGTGGCCAGAAGCTTAATATTATGCCTTTTCAAGAAAACATCTTTGTGAACAGGAGACTGTATGTCTATTTCCTAAATAAAAAGAAAAGTGGAATGAAATATGGGACTTACTTAAGCACCCACAACTTTCACAGTACTGGAGTTTTGGTTTGGATTTTTATTAATTTTCTCCTTTTTTCCTCCAAAACCATTTTGCTTGGGGCACACGCTTAATCAAAAAGGGGTACAGAAAGAGATAAATGTTAGAATTGTTGTATTTGTCTTCTGAATTTGGACCTTTAGATTATAAAACTCTGCTTCTATTACTTAACTGTTCCCTGTGTCTTGAATTAGATAACATCTGAACAGTTTCTAGTAATTGCTAATCCATCTGGAGTAGGCAGCACTTCAATATTAGGTTGGTCTTTCTTAACTCATGCTTTGCTTAGCATATATCAAAGGATGTGGGAATTCTTTCCATTGCCCTGGANCGTAGTAAGTAATATAAAAGATGATGAGCCTCCATCAGAGGAGGAGTCTTTGTCTGATGCCCAAGCTGCAGAGACCTTGGTTGGGCACCGAGCAAATGGAAAGATAAGAAATAATAAACAGAACAAGCAACCTTGAAAACCAAGACTCTGAAGACTCTGTTTTGTTCTTGCGTCCGGCTCGGGGCCTCTCAGAGGGCAAAAGATTCTCAACCACCTAAATCCCAGGAAACCAGCCAACCTGAGAAAAGGACACCTGGAATATAACCAGGAGAATGACATTGGAAGGGGGATAATAAAAATTCATAGAGGTGGCATTTAAACAAATTAGTGATCCATACAGGTGTCAATAACCTTTACACTATTGGATATCTTAATTTTGGGAATGTGAGATAGGTTTTAATCCCATCTATTGTATATACACATTGATGTGTGCTTTTTTTTGTGTTTGATATGTATAATAACAGATTTACTTTTCCTGAACTTTGATTTGGGTTGTTACTGGGTGCTGACATGGAAGAGAAAGTGTGCTTAAACTTTCAGTAGGAGTAGCTTTGAGAAAAACACTGCTTCCCTAGGGGTCAGCAGTATCCCTACCCATTGGATAAACGCCACATTGTCCTCTGTTCATCATACTAGAGAGCTTAAATTTATATATTGACGTAGCTTTGCTTTTGTTCTTGTTAACAATATGTGCTTGTTTTAAATAGATTTTGTGAACTGAAGTGATTTTTGGTTTGCATCTGGCCATTTTGAGACACTGACTGCCTCCTGCGGAGGCAGGCAGGTTGACTGAAAATTGGGATTGAGCTGTTCTTGACAATAAGATACAGCTCCTGTGGAGCTCTGCTGCATTTTAAGCTCTGTCTTCACTGCAGAGGGGTGTCAGCAGTAGCCTGCTCTTGCTTGATGGTTATGAGTTACTGAAGCACTCCTGTAGCAGTGCACTGATGCTGACACTGCACGTCCTTCACAAGGAGCTCCACTGATGTGGAAGTAGAGCACATCACAAGGCATTCCTCCCAAGCCTTGCAGCACTCTCTGCTGCACCGTGCTCTGGGAAGTGGCAGTGGGATTGCCCTGTGCCCATTACCGGGCATGGATGTTTGCTCCTCAGCCTTTGCCATCCTCACTCTCCCATGTTGGTTGTGTGAGGGTGTGCTTGGTGTGTTCCTGTCTCAGACAGCTGCTCCTTGGCCATGCTGAGAAGAGACCACAGGCTGAGTAAAGGTTTCCTTCTGGATAAATCCCCTCCCTCCCAATGTAACTATAAACAGGATCATGTCTATTTTTAAAACAGTCAGAACCAGGGTTTAGTCTTTTAAATATTTTCCTGTATTTTAATGAGTTATCTCTAAACATGTTCTGAACCCTGATGAGTTCATCTCTGTTCTTGATTTCAAGCCACTGATGTTTTAAGCAATAGAACTCCTTATTGTCAAGTGCCAACAGAGCTCTAATAGCTGAAGAATATGTATTATGGATAAATCTGTGTTAAGACCTGAAAGAATGGGCTATTTAAAAATCCTGAAGCTCACCTTAGGCTAATGAAATTATGTCACTTCTCCTTTTAAGTGAATATTGAAGAGTCACCAACTCATTAGAGCTCAAATCAATTTGAGCAAATATGTTCTGAGATTCAGCTCGGGAAGTAAAGCATAGTTCATTAACTGTGAATCATTTGTACAGTGTTCTTGCTTCTAGGGATATTTATCATCAGAATGCAATAAAAGCTCTATTTTAGGAGAGGACTAGATTTTAATTTACATGGGAAACTTCCTTGATGAATAAAACAATTCTCAAAAAAAAAACATCCTGTAATGTTTCCTTTAGAAATACCTTTTAAGAATGAGGCATTCTGAACTGTACCGGTAAGTTCAGGTACAAAACAGGTACTTAGTGTAAATGTAAATTTAAACTTTGAAGAAATAATTATTGTGGTATGGAATGTAATTTAAATCTTCATCTCTGCACTGGCAATCTTGAACAAGCTGTTTTAAAAATGATGTTTCAGCTCCATTTCTGTAAGCATATATCCACACAAAAAGTTCATCCTCCGTGTCGTAAGACATTAGGTATATACAGAAAGAGACAATTGTTTGTTTTCTCAGCAAGAACTTCAGTAGTATGTTTTATTTCCTATTCTGGTAGATTCCCAGCTGAAAGCAACTGACTTTCTCTGTGTTCATAAACATATCTAAAAAGTTAGTGTATGTCATAGAGCAAGGCTCTCCAATTTAGCATTAAACACCATTAAATCGGAAATTACATTAGCATTGCATCTAAACAAATTCAAACTGGAAAAAAGAAGTAGGGTTTTTTTATTGTCTGATTGACTTCTCTGGGAATGCAGTGAATTCATTGTCACTTGCAATCTTTAAATCAAGATTAGATGCCTAAACAAAGAGATGTCTTCACTCAACCAAGAGACATAAGCTTGATGCAGGAATCATTAACTGTAATTCTGTAACCTCTATTATTCAGTCAGACTATTCCATCATAATGGTCTCTTTTGATTCTAAAATGCTTGAATCTGTGCATCTCAACATGACTACAAGTTAAATAATGAAAGGGGCAATAAAGTGAAATACACAATGGGCCAATTTACTTGGCAGCTTTGTAAACCACAGAGCTGGAATATTGTTCTACACTGCAGCACATAATTTAGACGTAGCCATAAATCAGGTGAAATTTTTAAAGTGTGCAGGTGGCTGCATGGAAAGATTGATTAGCTCATGGGCCTTCCTGGGGCATGGATTATCAGTTATTCCCTGGAAATGATAGAGACTTGTTCTTACTTTTTGTAGAGTAGATGTCACCAGTGTTGCCATGACTTGGGGATGGGAGCATTCAAAACTCTGTGTTTCTCTACTCCCATCCCAGATGCTCTGTATGATGTTATCACCGTGGGAGCCCCAGCAGCACATTTCCAAGGATTTAAGAATGGTGGTCTCCGGAAACTGCTGAGTAAATTTGAGGCAGAAAGAAGAAAGTAAGTACTCCTTCCAGCAGCTGGGAAAATGCTGCTAAGGTTGCCTTAAAATGCTGTGAGCTCACTGAGTAACAAAACATCCTGCCGAATGAATGGAAGATTAAAATCTAGTAGGATTGGACATTGCATTCATAAAATATTTCCTTTATTTTCCCTGCTTTGCTGAAAATTGAAGCACGGGCTACTTTTAGTGTTAAGACTTATTTTGAATAAACAATTTTTTTTTTTTTTTGAATGAACACAGGAAATGGCCTCAAGCTGTGCCAGGGGATGGTCAAGTTGGGCATCAGGAAGGATTTCTGTATGGAAAGGGTTGTTGTGCATAGGAACAGGCTTCCCAGGGAAGTGGTGGAGTCATCATCCCAGGAAGTGTTCAAGAACAGGACTTGGCACTCGGTGCTATGGTTTAGTTGATATGGTGGCTGTTCTGTCAAAGGTTGGATTGGATGATCTTGGAGGTCTTTTGCAACCTTAATGGTTCAAAATTGTGATTTTTTTTCCTCATATTTCAGGAAGTTGGTGGAGGTATATCAGTGCTTGAATACCTGCTGTTCAGAATGAGGTATCTCTTTGGCAATTCTTGTGCTAAGAGGAACGTACCTGTAGACAGTTTTTAAATACAGAAACTGTAGTTTAAGGTAGCAGCTTTATTTCTGACAGCTCTTGGGTGTATGCTAAGAAAAAATATTTTTAGTAGACTGTGAAAAAACAAACTTCTCTTATTCTTCAGAAAGACAAGACTATTCAAACATAAAGGTTTCAGTTTATTGTGGAACTCTAACGCTTTGTTCACTGTTGAACGTGCACAAAAATGTTGTTTACATCTTTTCCTAACTAAGAATTGGATGTATTTGTGTTTGTTGCCATGGCTGATAAGATTTTCAAGCAGGCACAGCTGTCACTGGCAGCACCCGTAGTTGTGACTGCTCAGTGCTTCAACTGATGGTGCTAACTGCAGTGTTACAGCTTTCCAAAGAGAATGCAGGAAGGAAATACTCTGATCTAAATTATCACAAGAGTCCACAGAAAATTAATTCTATTATATTCGATGCTCAAAAAAATTTCATTGATACTATATCTTAAAGAATAAAAGGAAAATTATACAAATGTGCTGTTGACTTCTAAGTTGAATAGGAGTTGGCATCAATATTAAAACCAAACAAAACCCAGCAGATCTAGTTGCTTTGAAAGCTGTATTATTGAGGGGATCTTGCTTGCACTGCACAATATAAAAACCCTGTCAAATCCTCAAAAATCTTTCATTTCCCTGACTACCTCTGATGCTGAAACCTGCCAATGAAACACGTACATCATTGATCACATAAGAACACATCAATGAACTTTGTGTTAATATTCTGCTGTCAGCAAACTGGCATAGACAGCCTTATCCCCATCATATGAAGGGGATACAAAGTACCCCTACAAAGTCCATGCTTTCTGCTGAAGAAAATGTCTGAAGACATTTCCTGAAGTATCTGCTCTTTTACTATCTGATTAATGTAGTTGCAATAGTGGTTTGTGGGTTTTTATTATAATAATTTATTACTGAAGCCAAAAGATATTAATCATATAATAGACATAATCCTTTAAAGTCTTATGATATAAAGAACATTACAGTTCTCACAGCACTCAGCTTTCAGAAAATGAACCATTTCTCACTAGCTCAGTCCTTGTTGTATACCCCTAGCATTTGGTCTCCCCCTTGAAACCCCCTCTGAGGCTGTACCTTTGGTCTGACCCCTCCTGCCCCTTGACTCTGACCTATGGCCTTGAGCCAGGTAACCCCCCCCCCCATCCCAAAAGAGATAAAAAACCCCATCCCTCCATGTTTCTCCTCTTTGACCCCTGGGAATCCCTTCTTGGAATAAACCTTGGAATACGCCTGAGGTAAGGAGCCTCTTTTGGATTTCTTCCCCCTATCCTGAAGATCCCCTCTCCCAAACCTCCCCAAATCCTGAGCTAGTAGCTGTGGGGCGGGGGCAGAGGAATGGGAAACACTTCAAGTCCTGCAGCATCTCCATGCTGGCAGAGTGTGACTTCCCAAAATGGAGGATAGCTGTGAGATAAATTATTCTCTGTGATTTCTCTTCATTGGAGAAAAGAGCAAATGCCTTATAGGGAAGAGAATGTCTAACTGGAAGAACACATGTTGCAGCATCTCATAGGCATCGCCAGACAATGCCCATGTTTCTTAGTTGCTGGTAATAGGGGAGAGGAGATGATGGGTGAGAGCTTTGTGCAGGTTCTATCAAGGCATTCCAAGCCTATTTCAAGAGGCTGCACATCACCTTACATCTGCCCTGCTGCTTAGATTTTCCTGCATCCCTCAGAGACACCTGCATTTTGGCAATTTTTAAGGACAGGGTACAAGATATTTATTCTGACGGTTTCCTTTGTATTTCTGGGTTCTCCTGGAAAAGCAAAAGTCTGTCTTCAGGATGATATAACTAGGGTAGCTGTGTGACTGTCCTGTCAGACTCTTCCTAAAAAAAAAGAGCCTGAGTCAGGCTAGCAAACTTAACTTTGAGCACTGAAAACAGCACACTGCAGTTTTCAGCTAATCACTTGCCAGAGCTGAGGGAATTGTCACTTGTGTATGAATTCCAACAAAGCACAAAGGAGGAAGCCTACAAAATTTATCCTTCCTGCTATCTTTGAGGGCAGCTCACAGAAAACTCCATATTGTGGTTTTTCAGCTTCAAGAACTTGTGTGAGTTGAAAGACAGGAGTAAGCAAGCTCTCAATACAGTCTCACCTAATGAATATTCAGGAGGTAGTCTGCTTTAAATAAATACGTGAAAGGACCATTCTCAATCTTACCATGGAGAAATTTATTTCACTGTGGCAACAACAGTTATTTTGCACACACCTGTTTCTTTTGCTGCATAAAGATGCTTTGAGAACACATGGCGTCTCCAGGGGCACCTTTTGCAATTTAAATTTTCTGCTTCACAATGGGGGCAGATTTTCTGAAGATTCTGTTGAAGGAAGAAGTGACACCTTGAGATATCAGTCAGAATATAGAACTTACAGAAAAAAAATGCAGATTCAGCAGCCATTTCCTCTAGGCTAACTGAGCTGAAGACCTAGAGCAAGATGTGGGAAGAGATGAGTTCTCAGCCAATCCTGGTAGCTTTCAAGATGTGACAGAATGCTTTGCATGTATTTGACCTTCAGTCTGATTATTGGAACAGTTTATCAAAATATTCAGCAGTGTTAGCATATCATAAAAAATTTCTTGCTCAGTCTTATGTTTGTGGAATTAACAGACAAGAAGAACTGTTATCTGGTAGCATTTACAGTTGCCAAACCAAAACAAGACTGAGACATATGTTTATTGAAAGTTTATCAAACAGAAGAACGTGGAAAATGTGTATATAAAGATAGTTCTGGCATGATTTCTATTACACAAAATATGCATCTTTGTGCAGACACAAAGGGAAAGCCCTGTATAACAATATTCACCAAAAAATGCAGTGTTTTTTGCAATTCTTCTCTCATTCGTTACCATCAGGAAGGTCATATTCAAGTTTTCAAAAAAGCATATTTAAACAAAGTATGGTCTGAAACAAGAGCAAGAAAGGCTTTTCTTTTAGGTGAAAAAGATGGAACTTTCTGATATGTGATCTGAAGCCCGTTCCATTGCTTTATAACCCATTCACACACTATTCCTCATCTGTACCAAAAAGATAGATCAAAGGCCCTTCCACTATAAACATCAGTCAAGTCTATAGGGCATGGCTCTAGTATGTCTGTCCCTTTAGTAGCAAGCAGTGAATTTCGTAAGATGAGTAAGAACAATTGATACTTTTAAAGAAGACTTGCTTAGGCATGATAGCATTTACATTAAAATAACTGAAATATGATGATTTACGTGCGGTAGATAATAGCAGAATATTGTTTACTTTTGTATGATATACATTTGTTTTAGAATATTTTTCATTATTCTGTATTGGCATGTCCTTTTCATTTTTTCCTTTCCTATTTCTGTATAAAAGAGAAAGTCAGTCAGTTGTTCAGATACAGTCTTTTTTGGCTTGATAGTATAGATTATTTCTCCTTCCAGCAAATGGAAGGGCTTGTCTTCTCATCAGTCTAGATGGCACAGCAAATTATTATTTTTAGAGCTCAGTTGTGCAGAAATATTTAAATCAGACATTCTCTAAGTTATACCCCTATAATGCCTCACTGCTTGAAGTGTTCATAAATCACTTTCAAGATACACAAAGGACTTTTTTTCTTATTTAAAATCTAATTTAATCATCCCTGTTTTAACCAAAAGACATAGACTTACGATTGCAAAATTTTTAATGCCCCAGCTCTAACATCAGAAAAAAGAGGTGTCCCACAAGCTCTGTTAGGTGCTGTGATTCACTGTGGTTTTATACATCATTTCTAGCAAGCTGTTTGGAAATTATCCTTTTTTAAATTTGCAAAATGTTAAAACTGGAACACTACTGAAAAGGATTTTCTGTTGTTTTTTCCCCCCCAAAGCTATAATAATTTAATTTGGGTTTGAACAGTCTAAAAGGACTATTTCTGTTGGAGGCCTAGATTTTTAGTAAAGAAATGAGGTAAGAAATGCTCCTTCAGTAATGTACCTGTTTGGTGACCAGAGATTTTATTAATGTTGCAATAGTCTGTGTTTCTATTGCCTGAATTGTGTAGCCTTCAACCCATTTCCATTCTCTGAGGAATTAGAAATGGTACCATTTCACAGAAAGTCCCAGAGATGTTGAAATAATAAAGATCTGTGTTTGATCTAATTGCAACCTTTATTCTCAAAGGAAATGCCTGTCATACTTAACATTTTTCATGTTATTCTTTGCTCACTTTACCCTATTTTTTGCGTGTATACACGTGTGTGAGAAGAAGAGATTGGACTTCATGGAGTTAGGAATGAAGAAAAACAGAGGAGCAGCAGGAAATATTCTGTGCATACAACCTTAGCCATTTGCCTCAAGATAAGGATTTGTGGACATTTGATCATCATAGACGGAAACTAATAGCATCATTCCTTTTTCCTCATATTTAAAGTTAGAATCTCCAAGGTGGCAAAGGAATCTTAAGGAAATAAAAAAAAACAAAGTAATTCAAACTTCTAGTTTCTCTCAAACCTGTTTTCATAACCTCAGCTCTGATCATCTGGCTCAGTTTTATCTCCTGAGACTGTGAATTATCCAGAGTTTTTTTATGTAGCAATTTATTTTTGATCATAAGTTCCCACTTTAGAATACATGTGATCCATAAGTAAGCCACTGAATTGGTATCTTCAGTAATGTTCACAAAATTCAAGTTCTCTAGGGGTAGATGCACTTGCTGTCTATGTTTTAATTGTATTCTTGATGCTCATGTCTGTGGGTTTGGCTATAAAAATGAGAGGTCAAATGTTCATTGTTGGAAGATTTTAAGCCATTCCCAGATGGTGACAATTTAACTCAGTGACACAAATTACGCCATTAACAGCAGGAGTGGAGTAACTCAGAGGTTCATTATAAATTAGACATTTACCATATTGCAGTATTTATGCTCAGGCAAAAACTTCGTTGATCTAGAATTAAAATGTAGCCAAATTAATATTTCTTCAAATATCTTGTTTTGAAAGACAGGCGTCTGCCAAGGAAGGTGGGAACCTCCCTTAGAACGGAAAATACAACCCCCTTCTCTCCAAATTACTATAACTTGGAAATTATAATTTTCAGGCTTTCAGGCAAAGATATGAGAAAAGGAATAACAGTTTTCTTTACTAGTATGTATATGTATAACAAGAGAAACAAACAAGCCCTGCAGGACCTCAGGCTGTCCCTCACCCATCACGACACTCCTGGAGCCAGGGGAGCCAGTGACTATTCTGGACACAAAACAAAAACAAAACAAAAAATGGATATGGGACATAAACCATCCCCAAGACATCAACTTACACAAGAATATCCTTAAAGCAATTCTAAAACTGAAATGACCGCTGGCAGTCATGTGTTCATAGTTAATGGTGGTGCCAATATATGGAAATGATCGAGTGTGGTTTTTATTGCTTAGTGAAAGCTTTGAAACTTTACCCAAAAGGCATTATTATAGAGTTTTTCAAAAGGTACATGACTCATAATTTACATATCAGAGGTAGATCTTCATTATGCTGCTGATACTCTGCACTGGCCTCTACCCATGTGGCCTTTACCCTAATGCAAAAGTTTCATCTAGTTTGTGCCTTAGGACAGCTGTGAAAAGTTTCTCTGTAAGTTCTATTGGCAACTGCCTCTTCTAACTAACAGCACTTACACACTTACAGAGCTATATGTAGCAGTAAGCTTTAAAAGCAGTTGTAAGTGAGGGAGTATCACTGGCTTGTAAGTAGTAATGTCTTTTCACAAAGGGTAAGGCCACAGAAAACCTCAGCTAGTCATAGATGCAACAGTGTGAAGGCAACAGTTGGAAACTTCAAATACTCCCAAAGGTATTGTTTCTGGAAAGTAATGCATTTTCCTAGGGGGATGGAGAAAGTTGCCCTCAAATTATGAGAGAAACTAAGTATTTGAAGCTGTGTCATGCTTTCTGGGGTTCCAGAAATGTTTAAATTAGCTAAATAATGAAGTCTGGTAATACACTTCATTCTGAAGTCATTCTCTCTTCATTAATTCCTTTACTTAAAAGCTATGATTTACTTTTTTACAATGAGACCTGCCCACACCTTCAATGTCACTCTCCCCTCTTTCTTGCAGCAGTGTCTGTAGCTTTTCTGCTGCAATATTCAGTGAAGCTTAGAGCTGTGGGAGATCAGTGAAAATGATCTGGGATTTAAAGACTGAGGGAAATCCCAGAAAGGAGTATGTGCATGGTGAGCTTGATAACAGCATTAACCAGATTCAGCCTGCAAAAGACTGTTTGATAAAGGGAGGGAGAAGCCTCGTGGGGAATTAGGGAAGTATCAAGACTTTAAAGACTATGTCTTCACTGCAATTAGCATAGACTGTTACTCTTTGTCCCTGCCCTGTCTACTGAGCCTGGTAGCTTGAGTGTTCCAGAGAGTGTAGTGCTAGGTCTGACTCTGGAAGTCCATCTCACTGACAGTGTGTCCACCTTGAAAGTAGAGCTGTGGCAGTTTCCTCATTACTCAGAGACTCAGAGGGACAGATTTTTCAGATTTTTTTTTTTTTTTTTTTTTTGTTTCATTATNNNTTTTTTTTTTTTTGGTGCCTAATTCATTAGGAGAGATAGTTTATATGATTTATTTTGCTGAATTACTCAGAATTATGACTTCTACTAGACATGAGTTCTAGTAGCTCATGTAAGTTGGAGATGTATCATAATTTAGCTGTTGTTGGTAGCACAGCTGAGCTTTGCTCACTTAGATGCCATTCATCCTGACTGCCTCTGCAAAGAATTCTGTCTAGGAATGCAGACATTGGTGAAAGACAGAAAAATAGAATGGGTATTGGGGAATTTGGGACTGTAACTCAGCAAAATGTGTAAGCAAGAGCCTTAATTTCAAGACTGTTTGAAGCTATCCTTATTTGCCAAAATCATAGAAAATGCTGAACTGGAAGGCACCCGTCAAGATTTAATTTCTAATTTGTAGAAAGCTAATGAGAAGGAACTGGAAGTCACTCAGAAGGCACAAAGAGGAAGTGGGGGAGTGAAGAGATCTGGAAAAAGACTGAAATGAAACACAGTGCACGAAGTTCAGAGGATTGAACAAGTGTCAATATTTGGGTCTTGGTATGCAAAATTAAGCAAGAAATCAGTGATGAAAGGGTTGAAGGCACTGAAGTACTTATGATGAAAAGACACAAGAGGGAAGAAGGGAGATACAAACAGAACCAGTTGGGGGTAGTATGTACATTCCTCTGGCATTGGTGATGTGCCAGAAGGCGCTTGGATTTTTTTTTTTTTTTTTTTTTTCTATGTTAATCTGAAGCTGCAAAAGATTTTGGTTAGTTTCTCTGAAAGACTGAAGCAGGGCTTTATAAACCTCATACAAGAGGTTCAAGTGGGGAGCTGTGTTCTACAGGCAAGAGCCAGTGGGTGTGTGTGCATGCTGTCTGAAATGGTATTTGGGAACAATGGAGTAAGAGGATATTGCATGATTAGTAAAGAGGGAAGAAGAAAGAGGGATAGGAGAAGAAGCCCTGCAAAAGAATTGCAGCAGCTTGAACAGTTGAAAGTAGGAAGTTTGCAGCGTGCATTTGTGTGGTTTTGAAGTAATTCACTCCCACACCCCATTGCTGTGTCTCTTCTTGCAAATCAGGCACCTGTTTTTTATTGGAGATAGCTCTGTCATCACTTCCTGGGCATCACTGAGCCTCATCAAAACACAGTGTGGGCCACTGATCAATTAAATATTAATGGCTCATTTTGAAAGACTTAGTGAGGTAGTTGGTACTCTGTTGGGGAGTTCAGTTGGAAAAATGAGGATCCTTATACTCTTTGGTATTCTTACCTGACTTTGTCAAATATTTTTCTATCTCTGGAATTACAGTGTTTAAAAGAAACACATAAAAATATGGGGGTTGTGTGTTCAGATCAGTCACACAAAGGAATTTTGTACTGTACTACTTGACGCATGTGGTGGTGGGCAGCCTGTTTTATGCTACTGCTCAGGAAAAGGTTTGTTTTTACCCTTGAAGGCAGGAGCATTTTGGTGATATCTACGAAGTTCAGGCATCTGGCTTTTTTTTTTTTTTTTTGCAAAAGTAGTGGTGAGATTTTTAGCACTGTAAGCATTGCTGTTAATGGCAGAAATGAATTTGACATTATGTGACTCTCTGTTATCACAGTACTGGATACCAGTGTATTTACTATTCACCTGAAAACACAGCCAAGGCAAAAGAAGTTCTCAGCAACATCAATCACCTGCAACCCCTCATATCAAGCCATGCAGACCTGCTGCTTAGTTCTGCAAGCCAACGTTCTCCAGACAGCTTGAAGAATTCTTTAAAGATGCTTTCAGAAAAAGTAAGATTCAAATCTTCACTGCAATGGAAAATGGAATAACCAAGTCTTTCTAACTGCTGGGAGGGAAGGGGGGTTTCTGCATAAATTGACTTTAACAGCATCAGGAAATGTTAAATAAACTCAGCTAAAATAAGCATCAAAATGTTATTAAAATAGTGTTATTTAGCATTCCTGTGGGCTTTCCATATAGAAAAGTAATGACATCTATAAAGATTGCCTTTATTTTAAAATGTAATTAATTTAATTTATCTTCTTTATCCTCTAGTAGCCACATACTGGATCTTATCAAAATATCAAAATTTATAAATCATTTTATAGTATGAAAAATCATTATGTTTTATTTTCTTTCTGTTCTATTTCAAGCTGCTGCTTATGGGAGGTAGTTCAGGCCAGGTTTGTGTATAAGGTTTAGAATAACAGTATGATCAGAAATGGTGATGCAGCCTGGAAGGAGAAGCTGGAAAGTTGGCTCCAGGATATCTCAAATTTTAATTCTCTTTCTCCTGTTTTATCCATCTGTAGCTGTAGGCTCTTCCTCCTCTTAGTTCCTTTAGTTCTAATTAGGGAAGATAATATTTCCCTCCTGTCTCGCAGACTGATAATGGAGATTAGCTGAAGCCTGTAGTACTTCCCAGCATATGTTATCCTATAAAAATATGAAGCACTATAGCTATGACCTGAGAGGTTGGGAAGACTTTCCCATTGCTCCGTGGGCCACCCCTTCAGTAACATGATCCCAGTATGGCTGAATAACACAGTCAATAACCATTTCAATATATCTTCAGCTATTGGGAAGTGGCAGCCCTTGTGGTCTGTTGAGTACCATTATCCCAGCAGTTCCCTGTTCAATGGGAGAGTTTCAAATGTGAATATTGAGCTCGGCCACTTGCTGTGAAGGCATTGCAGAGGAGCCATGGGGGAGAGAAGCATTGCTCCCAGTTGCAGATGTGTAAATGTAACTCTGAGAACACTGGAGTCACTGTGAATGTCAGGGATAATGGAAGAAAGCAGAATTCAACCTGGAAATGAAACAGAGGAATTAAGGGAAGGGGGTTGCAGCAAATACAGTGTACCTTTGCATGTAGGAGGGCATTTTTAACTGTGTAAAGAAAAAGTGGAGCTGCTCTATTAGTGGCTAGTTCAAACAAATCTGTATGCACAGGTAAAGCAAATCAGACAAAGAAGTGTTTGTTCTGAAGATCTAAAGTGGGGTTGCTAAGGAATGTTTGCTCTGGCCATTTGCCTCTGGGCAGGAGGAGGAGATGATTTCAGAGGGACTGCAGGCAGCCCTGGTACTAAAGCACTGCTTGAACCATGGCCTGCTGGAGACTGGCTATAGAAAATGGCCAAAAAAGGCAATTGATTCAGTCTTCAAAAGTCATAGATATTTTACATTTATAGCTGGTGACTTAGCCATGTATATCCATATAAACTTTTCAGAGCCAGGATTAAATTGCTGGTAGTACATGAGCTCAGGTTCCCAAAAGAAGGAGTCTCACCCAATGTACTCTGTGGATGTCTGTCTAGCCTCCACCTTCTGCTCGGAAGAGATTAATCTGATTGTCTGGACAACTGCAGCAGGAGTGCTTCAATACCTGCCTCCCTGTCTATTACCAAATTTACTCTTAGGAAAAGATGGATAAAGCAGAAATAGGGTGGATTGCTGAGGAAGCAAGTGTGGTGGGACAGCTGCTTTTAAAGAGAGGAAGAGAGATGGGGAGGAAAGACCAAGAAACAACCTCAAGGAAGGGAAATACCATTTCAAAGCCCAAAACTCAGTGAACCCATGCAATACTGAAGCTAGATCCCTCATAGTTAATTCAAAGCCTTATATTGATGTCTTAAAAGAATCTGTCTGTATAATCTGGTACAGTACTGGAGAATCAAGGGCTCCTGCTTATATTTAAGATAGAGTAGCACATGCTCTGCTGAATATAATTACATGATACCTACTTGTATTCCTGAGGCAGATGTAGTGCTTCTGCTATTCCATCTTTCCTATACTTTTTATATGTAAAAAATAAATGCTCTTATGTTTTAACTTTATAGAAATTTACAAATTAAGCAGCTGTTTGAAGAAAGAGTAAATCTCAGGTATAAATAATGTGAATTACATTTAAGTGTTCACGTTGGAAATGGAAGGACTGGCTACATGGATTGAAAGTGGAAAATTAAATCAAATAATTCCACTGCTGCTTCTTAAATGGAGCTTATTTTCTTATATTAAGCATGGTTTTACTTCTCTATATGTAATTTGCAATTTACTGTAGTGTTTTCCTGAGACTAACCTTTTATCCTCACTTTTTGTTAATTGATTAAGGAAGCCTTTAGCTGTCGACAAGTGTATCAGCATTTGCAGCTTGCAGAAGGCTTGATAAATTCATTTTCCAGCTATGCCTATCTTTGTTTGCAGAAATACTCCTTAGTAGAGTATCTGAAAGAATTTGCAAAGTTTTCATTTCTTTGTATAGACTGGTTTTGTGATTTCAATGCAATTTCATAAATAGTGATGTTCTGCAAATTTAGCTGTACTGAGCTGTTAGAAAATGAGGTTAAAATATAGATTTCTGTTAAACCAATGGGATCCCTGAATGGAATTTAATTACAGAACATTTTAGTTTTCTGCATAAAAATAAATGGAGTATTACTTCTGTACTGAATTTCTTTTAAAAATTAATTTTCCCTATAAAATATTTCTATTCAATTATATTGCTTAAAGTTTTCAGATCATTACCTAATATACATTGCAGTCATAGTGGACATTCTTTACATCAAGTTATCCAATACTCCAAATTTCCTGAAATTTAAGGTTCTTTTGATTCTGCCGTGCCTGATCCAGAGACCTGAAATTATCTCAAACAGACATTGTGGGGAAGATAGGTATGAAACCTCAGCAAAACCATGATATTGCTCTTTTTAAAGATAGACTAGTAATGGAGTTTCAACTCTCTTTATATGGAACTGTAGAAGAGTCTTGAAGAGGAGCTTTGCTGTTATCACAGAACCCCTCAAATCTCATTTTGCCATGGTAAGGCACAGCATGGTAGGGGTTGATAGCACTGCTCCCCAAAGACTAATTCATTCTCCAAGCATGCACCATCTGGAGGTTGGAAATGTAGAAAACTGAAATTGTCCTGCAGAGCAATGCAGGACTCCAAGGAGACAGCCCTGGGGGGCTACATATAAGAAAACTGCCAAAAAACACCCTTTCCTTCAGGCACCAAGTTGTTAAGGAGGAGAAGGAATGGGTCTGGTAAAACTGCCAGGGAGATGAGTAGTGTTGCCAAGTCTAAAGAATTCCAAGTCAGGTCTGACTTTGGTTTAAAAAATTAATAATTTATCTTAGATATGCCTGAGGTTCTTGTTTTTAAAACTGTAGAGATTTATTTGCAGTAAAAGTTTTCAGCCTTTCCATGTGCAACCATTCAGAACTTTTTTTTTTCCCCCTAACAAAATGAAAATAGGAAAAAGTAGAAACTTCTCATGCAAGTACCTAACCCAGCAGCTATTTTGGCAGTGTAGAGTGGTGGGTTTTATTTAGGGAGATGATTAAACTGGTTAATCGTGTTTTATCTGACACTTAGTCAGAAATTATTGTGCTATGGTTGGTTACTCTTGGAACTGGTTCTCGCTGAGGCTTGCCTCTGAGGTGAAATTTGGAATTTGAGTAAAATGTGAAATGATGATGATCTCTATGATAGATAATGTACTCTTGTGTTAATCCTTAGATCACTGGGATTGTAGAATGTGATGATATCCCTAAAACCCTTGAAATGTTCCTCATTATTTATTGGCCTACTTTGTTTCCTGATTCCCAGGCAAGCCTGAAACAAATACCTGCTCTGCTTAAGAGTAATTCAGTGTTAAACACCTTTGCTGCAGTACTGAGTTCTTTGGGCTAACCTTTTCATTTGTTTATTTTTTTCCTAGACTGAGTTATTTGTGCACGCATTCAAGGACCAGCTGGTCAGAAGTGCCCTTTTAGCACTGTACACAGCCCGACCTGGCTGTGTCCTCAAGAAACCAGCTGTGCCTAGAAACAGTGCAGAGGAAGGAGCTGATGCACAGCACCAGGATCATCCTTCTCAGATTAAAAGGCAGGACTCTATACCCCATCATTCTGAGTATGATGAGGAGGAGTGGGTAAGTAAAGCCAGAAACCCTTGGTCAGCATTCAGTGTGAAGCCCTACAGCATAAACAAGCTCAAGCCTTAAGTGTCCTCATCACATGTCATTGCAAGGGGGAATGGGGTGGAAAACTGTGAAATCGTGGTTTTCAGATGCATCACAGATTTTGAAGCTTAATTTGAAGGATTTTCCTAAATAAAGTGTACTGCTCTGAGACTGCCTGGTTGTGCATATATGAGTGAAGATGATGAGTGTCTTCCTGCCCAGACAGAAAAAATAGCCTTTCTTTGTTCTTACTTGGGTTGGTTTTGCTAGCTGGGTAGATTTAAGGACTGGAACAGCATATGCTGTTAGGAGGGAAATGTTCTTTTTTTCCCCACCCCCTGCAGCACCGCTCTCCAGCCCTCAGGCTGTAACTATTTGAAATACACATGAATTAACCCTCGGCAAAACAGAGCCCGTTGCTCTTGGACTCTGTTCTTAGAGGGTGTCTGAGGTTGTGTAAAAGAATCAAACACAACTTTTAGGTTTTAACATTCTTAGAATATCTTTCAAAGATATGTATTATTTATATGGCTGAGATTTTATAAATCAATTATTTTGGTAGATGTCTTCATAATAGAGCTGTTACATTGTTACATACGTACTCAAGCTCGTTTTATTCAGTCCAGGCTCATACTTTGTGTTCATCACTGCATTCTCATAAATGTAAAGGATGCCAGCATATTCATCTCTATTGTAAATAATTAATAACTTGTGTGAGCTATGCTATTACACCTGAACTGTAATTTATATGCACACCAAAAATAAAGGAAGAAGAATATATTTCTTCTAGAAGAAAGGCAATTATTTCTAGCCCCATGCATTAAGTAGTCATGAGATTTAAACAATAAATAACTCATTCTTTTATTTTTCCTCCGGTTTTAGAGCCTTTAATTCACTTTTTCTTGTTTTCTCAACAACCTGAGGGGCTGGAATAGTGGTTCTTTCCTTGAACTAAAGCCAAAATGTTTGTTTTCAGCTGTTGAAACATTCAGAAATGTAAATAACATAATAGTTTTCATAGAAGTGAGAAATTTTTCACTGGGAAAAGTGGCACTTTGTGGAAGCTGTATTTTAATTTAGTATTGTAATTTAGCCTCTCTGAAGAGAAGATAGCTTTATTGTACTTCATTACTGATAAAAAAAATCTGCCAGGTGCTTGGTCCTCACCTATTAAATTCCATAAGTGGGTAGCTTTAAATGATATTTTTTTTCTACTGAATTAGTTAGATTATCTTGATTCAAAATCAAGTGTATCTTTCACTGTTTTCTGAGTTAAACTGAGGCAGTCACTGTCAAACTTGAGACAGTATAAATCCTGAAGAAATTTTGTGATTTTTTTCTGGATTTGAACGATTAGACTTTGGATAGATTTCAGTTCTTTCTGTCAGCAGAAGTGATAAATAATATGAGTTTTAGTAATCAAATTGTCATTAGCATGATGGAAAGAGAAAGAATAAATGCATATAAAATTTGAAAAAAATACTTAATCTACTGTGAAACTCAGCTATAAAGGACAAAACTTTGAGATACATTGCTTTGTATGTACAATGATCTATCTTCCTTTGCTGTTGTGGGGATTTTTCTCACTATTATCCATCACTAGTGTTACGTCTTGCAACTGGAATGTTGGTTTTGCCTGAAATCTAAATCCTTAAACAACCCTTTAAGCTGACCCTGTTCCCCCCACTTCACATGACTGTGTTACTTTATGGCCATCACAGAAGTACAAAGACTCGTCCCAGAGTCACTGGCAGCAGAATGGATGGAGCTCTTTATATTGGTGCACTGTGCACAGGCAGCAGAAAAGCATCACTGCCGAAGGAAAAATATTTGACTCGAGAGTTTTACATTGCCTCTGGGTAGATATTCTCTTCTCCTCTCACCAGCTGCTTCTGCTAGGCTAGAACCTCCCTGCAGGAGGGCACAAAGCAAGTTTTCATGTATAATACAAGAAAAGGTGGGCACATTGCCACTTGGAGCTGACTCTGCTCTGCACTTCTGACTGGTTAATGGGGCTGCAGCTACAAAGAGCAGACAAAATGGCATTTCCAATAAGCTCTGTGCAAATGCTGATGTGGTGATCAGACATGGGGCTGAAAGACTGATATGTGTGTGTGATCTACTCCATGTGCCACAGCACAAGGGGGTGTTAATCACACACATTACTTAGGATATTTCCTTTATCTCTGAACGGAGGTCAAAAAGACCTTAAGGAAATATCTGAATATCCACTCACATGAAGGAGACACAGTATCTTCAGAGCACTGGGAAGTGCAGATGCTGTGTCATACCTGGCACAAGTAAAGCATACAACTGCAATGGTGTATATGGAGGGACAAGAAATGACTGAGGAGCTCTGTGGCAAATTCAGAAAAGCTAAGAATCCTTTAAAAACAAAGAGACAGCCTGTGGGACTTCACTGGCTGGCAGTGTTTAGAAGGAAGACATCCAGTTAGGTTCAGTGACAGAAAAGAGTATCCATTCCTGCTCTGAAATGAGGAAGCTGTCCTACTTTTTAATTATACTTTCAGATCAGATAGAAATTAGTTACATTTTTTTTTCAGTTGAGTGAATGAAAGGGAATTATTTTATTAGTTGACCTAGGAGAAGTACCCAGTTTTCACTGATGCCAATAACTAGCTTTCCATGGAGATCTTTCAGTGTGCACATCTGCTTGCCAGTGCCACAGCAGAGGTTGCAGTAGAAGTGTGACTATGGTCATTTCTAACTAGCAGCAGCTAGCTACATGAGCCAAGACTCCATAACATTCCAGATGGCTTCTGAAGTTTGGAAGGAGTAGAAGATATAAATGTGGCACTGCTTTGTCTCAATGGGGTCAAACTCTATTACAGATTTCCACCTTCCCTGTCACTTCCTTGACTTTTGTACTTAAAGCAGCAGCAGTGAGAAGGACACAGAGATCTTGTTGCTCTCATTCTTTCATACCACAAACTTACCATCCACATTGCTCCAGCAACTAGTGGGAAAGCTGTGATCAGGGGAAAAGCACCCTACTTAGGAAACTAGGGTCTTGGTGTTCCAGTGTATCAAGAAATGTTTCTTCTGAGCCTTCACTTGACACAGAGGGTTTATAAGAATGCTTGCTTGAGAGGCTGCATGGACTACATTTTGTCCTTTAACCTGGCACATGCTGTAAAGTGATCACTTGTGAGATTGTTCTTGGGCAAATTGAAAATAGACTGCTTAAGGAGATGAAAGGTCGGTGGAAAGTGTGCTAGGCTACAGGAAAATATTCTGGAAATAGTTAAGGATATGAAAATATGAAATGGATTAATTTCTTCTCATAGAGAATCAGAAAGCTGCTTGATTTTCACTGATTGGAAACTGCATTTTTATTTGAAAATTGTTCCTGCCAAACTGCAGAATTTCAGCAGCCTTCTTAGAAAAAAATGCCTTTAGAAAAATGTGACTTGCAGACAGAATAATATCTCAATAAATGATGGGTACTTTTACCTTTTGTATCTTCCCACCATCCTTGGAACCTCCTATGAGAAAAAGAGCTGTGATACAGGCCCTTGCTCCCTCTTGCTTGTATGTGAAAAAGCCAGATACATGATAGTAAAAATGAGCTTTCTGTCAACAGATGTTTATGAATTTTGCTTCCAAACCCCCAGGGAATGTTTGTGTGAATATTCCATAGACATCATCTCAATGCTGGGTTAATAGTTGGTTCAAAAAGAGAAAAGAGCTCTTTCCAGAGTGAAACAAGGGCTCATATTTGTGTTGCTTGTGCAATAACTCCAGATGCTCATTAAGAGCTTAATGCTTTTTGTGTGGGGATTAAACTCCCCCAGAAGACAGAGGAAAGGGAAATGATATTGCTGCAGCCTGGCTGAGCAACTTGAGTTCCTCAAGTGACTGGAAGCTCTGAAGCTCTCTGATACTCTCTGGTAAAACTTCCTGATACTTGAGGCCAGAATTTTTAATATTTGCAGTATTTCACTGCTCTTCATGAAATCCTTCTCCCCAAGATTGTAATTGTGGGTGGTAAAAATCAGTAGTTTTACACATATTCTAAATGTTTGTTCAGGATTGCTTGAGGTGCATATAGGAGGAAACTTTTGAAGGAATCTATACCTGCCCTCTGTCTTTTGACTTTTAATTATATCTAAGCATGTGAGTATCAAATAATCATGTATCTAATGGTTTGTTTCATGTACAGGTGCAGATATTTCCACATGTTGCAGTGCACATGCAGCACTTGAAATAGTTGTGGAATAAATCCAGTTCTGCTTGGGTGTGACCAACTCCTTGCCTCTTGTAAATCCAACAGTATCTTTTTCTTAGTAAGGTTAAAGCATGGGTTTATCTATGGAGAAAACTGAACCATTTGTCTCCATGTTCTAAACTGGATGCTCACTTGTCCTTAAGGCAGCCCACAAGAATGCTCCAGGAATCAGGTTTGAGGAGCTGGAGGAGAGGAATTCTGTTGTACAGGTTGGGCAAGTACATGCTTGTGTCTGCAGGCCCACATGAGGTTTCTGAGGTCAGGATGCCACTTGTCACAGGTCGTGTCCTCAGGAGGAGGGAACAGGGAAAGATCAGATCCCTCTGGTCAGGATAAGGGCTTAAGTGTGGCGTATAGTTGGAGAGTAACATTAGATTTGAATGTTTGCCTTAGTTGTAGATTTGCCTTCACTCAAAACCCAAGTGTTGCCATTCATATGGAACTATGGTATTTCTCTGAGTTTTCAGGTTTCTTTAACCTTCTCTCTTGTTATTTTTGCAACTCCATTTTGGTGCCTGAAGACCTGACATATGCATAATGCTTCTGGCACTGTAAAGCACAAAACAAAGTAGTGATATTATCTTCCCATTTTTAACCCTCAAGCAAACTCTGGTTGCTCTGCATTATTTTCAGAATGACTCAGTGTTAAAATCTACATGGCAGGGGGAGGGAGTGGTTTCTGTGGGTTTGTTGTGGTTTGGTTTTAGTCTGATTGTCTGTCTTGGGCACAGCCTCATTTCTTGTACGACTTGGTTTTGTCCTTGTTCGGCGCTGCAAAAGTAGATGCAAGAGCTTTGATTTCTGCAGCATCCAGCACCTGAAGGAGCCTCCCCATATCTCTGTTCCAAAACAGCTCTTTCTTATGCTCCACATTATTTCTTTTGTTCTCTGCTCATACAGAATTTCTTCTACCACTCTATTACTTCTGTAATTCTCTTATTTATTATTATAAACTCATTTAAGGGTGATGGTTGCAGTTTATGTGAAAGGTGAGGAACAAAACTGAAATTGTGTTACCTGATAAACATCCCATGACAGCAAGTTTCTCATTCTAGTCCTTGAATATAACACTTGCTTCAGCAGAGTTAACTGATATGATAAAATACAGGATGTGTTAAAATCATTAAAAGATGTTATTAAATACTATGACAAAACTAAGAGTCCCACACAGGGTTTGATTTGGCAAGGTTTTGAGTGTTTCTACACTCATAAGCTATCATTTAAATAAACAAACTGCTCAGTCCCTTGCTGTTAGACCTGAAACTTTGTCTGCATTTTCATGTGGAGTTTGAAGCATGTGTTCTCCAGTGTCTAAAACCATAAGAGTTTGGGTTCATTTGCAGTGCAAGAAAATTCTCCATGAGAAAGGGTCAGGTTGGTAATAGGCTGAAGGATGAGAGAAACAGTCATATGCTGACATCTAATATTTCTTGTAATTTGCACGTCTCCCTCAACTTTAAGGGGTTAATAAGTTACTATTGTCTCTTTTCTTCTTCTCCTTCAGTAACACACAGTGATAATTCTGCTCTTTTCAGGACAGGGTGTGGGCCAATGTGGCAAAGAGTTTGAACTGCCTTATTGCCATGGTGGACAGACTGCTTGAAAAAGACAACATCAGCAACATTAAAGAGGGTGAAGATGAGCCTTCAGCAGCAGACTGCAAGGTGTTGCATACAGGTGGTAAGCAACATCCCCCCTAATATTTTTTTTTTTAATCATTGACAAGAGTAAATAAAAATTTAAACAGCTACAGAAAAGTCATCTAGAGAAGACTTCATGGTATCTTTGAGGAGAGTGCTAATAGCAAGGTTTTGCATGCTTGTAGGGAGATTATTTATCAAAGTACAGCTTTATTGTGTGCTCAGACTGCTTGCCATGCTCAATTGTTTGTACTAGAGCATAAACTTTTTGAAACCACTGTGTTTTCTTTTTGAAGGCAGATGTAATTTAATTTACATTAGATTTTACTTGCACGTAGTATTTTGGGGAAAAAAAAAATTGGGCTGTGTCTTACCCCATAAAATGTAAGGAAAGGTGAACATTCTGTATCAGTGCCATTCTCCTGCAAACCCTTCCACTTTTCTGAGGTAATATACTGATTTTTATTTTCGGATTTAATAAAATTCATGTTTGCCTGGATACACCTGTCAGCCTGTGTCAAAAGGCCAAGTGGAATAATTTCATGTGATGATGGAGAGAAAATTTTGTCCACAGCAGGTCCTTGTCACGAAATCTTCTGATCTTCTCCTATGGCTTATGCATGTTTGCATTCTTGATACGTAGATTAAGTCTGCTTAATAGGTCTGATGAGACTTTCTAGTGTGAAAGCGTGTTGCAACAAATGAAACAGATCCTTAGTGATAGTAGTTGTAGTCCTAAGGCAAGGAAATCAGAGCCAACCTTTGTGCCACTCTTCAGCTAAATAAAACAACTCCCCATAAAAAAAACCAAACCAACACAACTACTTTATTTTATGGAGCTTTGTATAGTTTGGACTTTTTTTTTCTTTTTTTCTCATTATGCATTTTATCCTGTATCTTCCCTTACATGTTCTCCACGGAATTTAATGACATCATTTTATATCAAGAGTTTTCAAGTTATCAGTACTCACTTGTAATTTCTTTCTTACATAACAAGAATTAAAATGACTTTTTCAGGTGTATATCGTTCATGTAGTACTGATGAGTTCTATGAGATTCTGGTTGTAGTATTGATTTTTAATGCAGCTGTAACATTTGCATTTTTACCAGTATGAGAGGTTTGTGCTGGAGTCTTGGAACCCTTGTTTTCAGTGCCAGATGTGTTGGACTTGATTTTGTATGAATAGTCCAGAGAGCAGCTTATTCCTTATCTGTTTGGTTCTCTAAGTTTCTACCAGGCATAAAATGTTAGAGAGGTAGATGATAGCATCTGTTCTCTAGTGAAGGCTTGCAGGTGAAAAATATCAACACAGCTTTCTACACCTTTCCTGTCCTTCCTCAGAGAAGGAAGGCACAGCCAGGTAGGTGCTCTTGTTTTGAACTTGGAAGAATCCTTAGATGGTAAACCCAAGCATATTAATTATGATTAAAAGAGAAAAGTGGAACATTGTTCTTATTCCTAACTCCCTTCTCTTCCCCATGGTGCTACCCAGCTTTCCTGCTATTGTTAGAAGTCCAGTATGTCTTGTAGAAATGTTTTGCAGGTAAAGAGGTAGTAGTACATTTTCACCCAAATTTCCCCCAAGTGGCTGCAGTGCATCTGTGATTGTATGTGTAGACATTCATGTCATGGGTTTTGTCTGTATTTCGTAGTTATGGAACAAAAGTTCAGATTTCCAGACCTCCTTGCTCTATCTAAAAGAAAAGGTATAATTTAGGATGATTATTTTGGAATGCTTTCTGACATGCCTAGTTCATGCCAACATGAACTTTTACATTATTTCCTTCACTCTCTTCAACCCCCCTGAACATGTCCTCTGCTATATGCCATGGTATGGATTTAAGCAGTGCATTTGAGTCTTTAATTCTAGTATGCTCACAGCTTAGATTCAGGCTCATACTCTACACAGGCAACTGAAATATTGGTTAGAGCTTTTAGGTCACAAGCCAAAAAAAAAAAAAAAAAGGAAAGTTATATCATTTTAAGTTTTTAAGAACTATAATCAAAACC
>VWYO01020127.1:498037-511477 GCA_013400275.1 Rhadina sibilatrix
AAAAAAAAAAAAAAAAAAAAAAAAAAAAAAAAAAAAAAAAAAAGGAAGTTTTATCATTTTAAGTTTTTAAGTACTATAATCAACAGCTGTCAAGTAGAATGAAAGGTAAACAGTAATGATTACTTTTAACAGTTAGAAAATTATAGATGAGTTTCCTCCAGCTGAGAAGTTGTCTTCTGGAGCTAGTGGGCCAAGGACACCAAAAAATATCCAACTGCTATGGTGCTGGAATAAATTCTTCCTTTTTCCTTCATTTGAGAGTCATCCTGATTGCTCTTGATTCAGTACAGGTGTCCTTCATTGAGAGCAGTCAGTGTTTTTGTTGAGCTGTCCTGAAAGTTCTGTAACATTCACTCACATGAGAACTGCAGAGATTAGTGGGGCATGCTGCTGTGTTTTCATGTTCTTTTTGAGTAAGACGTCGCTTTTTGGAATGCCTTGGACAGTTTATAGGACTTTCAAGGTCATATAGAAATGGAGATGTTTTAAAATTGCTTTCTTTTATGGAACTAACTTTAAAGATGGGGCTTTCTGAAGAGCTATTCCAGATGTGTGCCAAAGTTGGTTCCCTAATGATTTTCAAAACTTTGGGCCAAGAATTTTTCATGCTTGACTTCTCTATGGGAGTGTGGGTTTAGATGTTTGTTTTTCTCTGCATCTCCCTCTCTGAAATTTAACATAAGACCCTAAGGTGCACTGTGAAGCACTTACACAGAGATTGAGACTCCAAGTTTACAGTTACAAATTGGGCCTTAATTCTGCTTCATTTTACACTTGAAACCTGTTTGTGAGTTCACAGCATTTTCCTAGATAGAAAATCACACTGTGTGTGCACCCATAGATGCATTTCTCAAATTACAGTCTTTTGTGCCACTTACAATTCACAAATATGATGAAAAGCTTGCCACATCTTGCTATTATATGTTATACATAATTTGAGCATATTTGAGCATAATGTATTTCATTAATGCTGCAAATGTATGGGCACAGATTGATCTCTGGTTCTGAAACTGCTTTAGTGCTGCAGTTAATCCTCAGAGAAATTGGGCTGCCTTTGTAAGAAGAAAGAACACAGGGTTTTGAACAAAATATTGACAAATGTGCTGACAAGTATGGGATGAAATTTTTGCTTATTTAGTGAACCTGACTGTTTTTTTGGCAGTATATAGCAATGAAAAACCTTTCAAAGAATGCACACATGTTCATTTTAGATGATAGAAAATGTTATGACAATACTTAGAGGCAATAGCATCTTCATACAAATATAGATGTTGTTGTAAGACATATTCAGAGTTTCCTAAAGTAGGCTTATATTTGCAGTCTCAGTGGTGACATTGTGTGATCTTATTATTTTTTTTTTCCAAACATGTTTGTATTTATTGTTTGGAATCTTCGTAATTGGAAATATTGGAGCACTTTTTTTTTTTTTCCCTGTACTCTGCCTTTCAATGTGACTTATACCTTCCTTAGGCTTAACTTTTCATGCAGTCTGACCTTTGAGTGTATTCTAAAGACTGAATTTGAGTTACAGTTACCAAGGTAACATGCTATGGTTTCATCAGTTGCAGGATTATGAATCCTCTGCAGGATAAATCAGGAAGAGTAGAAGGATTTTTAAGGAGAGGGGTTTTTTTTTGTTGTTGTTCTTTTAACTCTAATCTAGTTTGCCTTGGAGAAATACATGACAACATTAAATTCTTTTTATTTTTGCCTTTTCATTTTCCATGAGAGTTGGAATGTGAAAGGCTGTCCTGCAGCATTAGATGTGCCAGTGAAACACAGCAGTTTGCTCTTTTGCTTGCACAGCCCCTGACAGATCTCCGTGTTTGGCTGCTGAAAGCAGCTGTTGTTTCCATCTGCTCCTTGTACCATCCCATCAGAGCTCCCACCCAGCTATTCCTCTGCTGGCTCTGGGTGACAACTCCCTCGTTTCATACATACAGGATCCACTACATTATCACAAACAATTTGAGTTGCCAGTGTGATTACACCTGGATTTTGCCTTTAAGTGAATTATGGAATTGTAAGCTCTGTGAATTGGCTGCTGCTAACCTTCAGCATAGGTAGCAAAGAGCACTGGGGAACATTGCCACATTTCCCAGCTGGAATTAGAGGAAACCTCTGTTCATACCCACATTGCTGCAGACATATGTGGGTTAATTTTTCTTGTGTTATCTGATACCTGTTGGGGACTATATAAGTCTAGATTCAAAATTTCTGACTTTCAGTGCCCTGGGGATGGGCACTGCATCCTTTCAGTGCATCCCTTCCAATGCAATGCTGGTAGCAGTAGGAAATAAAGCCATGCTCAAGCTTTATTTGCATCTTCAGGGAAGCTTTTATTATACAATATCGTTTAGTCAGGAAAATGAAAAATTTTCCTGTGGTCTGCGTCTCCTTGAGTAGCAGACATAATTTATTTAGAGCAATCACGTGTGAAAAGCTTTCTCTTCCCTTCCTCTTCCTCACATTTTTCTTTCCTTTTCTCTTAAGTTTGTCTTTGCATGAATTTTAGCTATAATTTTTTTTTTCCTTTTTCCTCTCACTTCTGTGTCATCTTTTCCTATTTGATAGGATCTTTACCTGGGCTGAATATAGCCCAGCAGTACAAGACAATCCCTTCAGCAGTACTTTCTCTAAGTACTTTGGCTATAAACAGAAGCTGAAAAATGTGTGAGGGAAAGAAAGACTGTTTAACTGAATCAACAAACTAGAACAAGGTATCAGAATATTTGGTTTCACAGCATCCACAGAGCAAGATTCATCCATTACTCCTGTGTTTAAATGTATTAGATTTCCTTAGCTTCATCTTTTACTACTCTTGTCTCTCTGTTTTCACCGTGACTAAACATGCTGAGATACTTGTTTGTATGATTAGATGGTTTCAGGTTTAGCTATTAATCCATGTGAATCCAGTGTAGAAAATCTTGGATGCTTGCAATGGAATAATAAATCCCAAGAATTCAGAAACACTTTTCTGGACACCCAAATTGTGCGAAGTAAACCGCTACTTTAAAGTGCAAGAATACCAGGAAAACTTATTCAGGTTTTTGTTGTTCCTCTGAGAACTGCTGCAGCATTATCAGTACAAAACCACCTCCTTTCTCAAAGAGCTTAGCCCTCAGCTGGAGTTAAACTGAGCTCCAAGAGCTGAGTGGCAAAATAAAGAAATAAGGTCTTTTTATGATGCAAAGTTGAATATGTGAACTCTTCTAAGTCAGTCTTTTTAAGCCTCTTTTTAAAAAAATATAAATTAAAAGACTGTTCCTGTTCTAGGTGAGTAAAATCAAATTCTGGGTTAATTATTTCATGCTGTTTTTAGGGATTTGCTGCTGTTGGTTGGTTGGTTTGATTTGCCTGCCTTTTTCCTTAAAACAGAGTTTGTCTAATGTTCAATTTGTGATATCAAACCAACTCATTTATGTTGTTTTGCTTCTATTATTTCAATTCTGTCATGGATTATTTTTATGATCGGATAGTAAGTGATAAACTCAAGTGAAAGGTTACCTCACGGGTATCTGCTGTTACATTTATATGCCACATTTGTATTTATATATGTTACATTTGTATTTATATGTCTGTACTGCCCTCCTTTGCTTTAGGATTACAACAGTATGCGTTCTTCTGCTTTTTATTTAAGGTTTAGTTTTTAACTTCACGCCATTTAAGTTTTGAAGTGACTTAAAGCCATTCGTGGATTTTAGCTGGCCCAAACAGCAGTGACAAAATTGGCTTTTTTGTCTGTTGCTAGGGCCAAAGGGGATAGGAGTGCTATGCTGAAGCATCAGTGCATTTCCTTTTTGGTTACCAGCATTCTTTAAAAAGCATCTCAGTGGGCCTGACTTTGAAAAGAGCAGGAGCTTGCTTTTCTGCCAAACTTTATCAAATTTAACATGTGGTTTGACATATTGCAACTTGGATATGAGCATGCAGAAGTGACTAGCTGGGTACTAAGCAGGTCATTTGTCTGTGCAGGCCTGTTGATTAGGGGAACGTGGGACTGAAGGGCATTTTCCAGTAACCAAAGGGCAAATCCTGTCACAGGCTGAACTGCTGCCACTGTTTTGGCAATGGACATGGAATATTTACTCAGTGCTTTGCCAAACATGCACTTTTGTTTTAATCTCATTCTTACTGCATAGCAGTGGTACTGTCTTTTTAATTTCATCCTTCCATTCTTATTTGAATATGTTGAGTTTTTATACCTTGTATTAGTTTCCAGTGGCTGACTGGCACAATTTTTCTGCTGAGCTTCTTTGCTTCATCAGGAGGCTCTGACAGCTCTTCTGGATGCTAAGTGTTCCAAACTGACAGGCTGCCCATGTCATTTTAGCGACCTGACAGTCATCCTGGAGTCTCCTTGTTGCTTCTGTTCTTGCTCCTAATGTCTTTTTTCAGATGTTTACTCATTCAGTTAATTCTTCAGCCTTTTTCAAAGGGTTTTCCACTGTGTTGTGGATACAAATCTTGCAAGTTTAATTTAAAAGAAAGTTGAGATCTGAAGACTCAACATGTGTGAGTCCATTAATGTGTTAAAAGCAATAATTTGTATTATTCCTTTCCTGAAGTGATTCTACAAAAGTATTCTGAAAGATATTATATTCTAAAATGTATACAAAATGATTCTACAGAGTCACTCTGAAGAGATCTTCTTTAGACATGTCAGCTCCCTTTACAAATAATATCTATTTATGAATTACATTAGTATTATATATTTATGCCTTGCATACAAGACAATCTTTTTTCCCCAAAATCTACTGAATTTACTTGTAAGCTTCAAAATACAATTTTTATTTGTTTGTTTCACAAACTTCAGTTTCACAACGCTTCTCCATTTCAAGGAACAACTTACAAGCTGCAGTACTTCCATATAAGTAGGTCTTACTGCTGGATTTTTGGACCATTGTTCATTTTTAATGAATGATCCTCATGCGTATTCCTGCTGGAGTATTTGCAGCAGGACATCCTGCACAATAAGTGACACAGTGCAATTTTAATGGAGCAAAGAGAGCACCTTTTTCTTTTCTTCTAGAGTTGGCTTTACTAAGATCTCAGTCTTTGATACATCTCTTGTTTTGATTTTAAATAAAGCATAAGGGTGATAATACACTTGTCCATTCATGAACATTCTTTTTTCTTTTCAATAAACAATGCAATCCCTCTCAGATTTGCCAACTAGCTCCACCTTCTGGGGACTGGACATCTGTAATAAATGAGATTGAGAAGTTTCAGTGTGAGCAAGGAGTAGATGATTGTTTTGGAAAACTTACCCACACAAAGGTTGTCCTCTTTACAAATGACATGTGCAACTCTATATTCTCTAATAATTTGTATTTTCTTAGTTGCTAGGGTAAAGTTTTCTATGAACTTACAATTGTTACTGTTTATCAAAAAGCCAAATACATATGTAAGTAAAGCTCTGTATTCTTTGGGACATGAAGTACTCAGTGGGATTTATTTTCAATAAATTTAGTATGAATGTTCTTTAATGAAAAAATAGCCTTGAGAATTTCAAATCTTTGAATTCCTTTTGTAATGCGACTATTACAGGCAAAAATTACTTATGTTAGTAAATTAATTAGTTAGTATTCCCAACATGTAGTCTCCCCTCAAAAAATGTTGTGAGAAAATTATCTTGAAGCTACCACAAGGTATGTGCAAATTTGGAAAATTGTAATAGAAGGTGGTTATCAGTTGTTTACTGCCAACCTGGAAGGCTGCATGGAGGAGAATCCACTTACATTTGTTCTGGGTCCGGTATTATTCAGTATTTTTATTACTGACTTGCCTTATGAAATATGGATGATGCTTATAAAATTTGCAGATGCTTAAAGCTGGGAGAGGCTTCAAGCACTGTGGGAGCAGGTTTAGAATGGATCCTGATGAAAAGGAGCACTGAAAAATTAGAATACGGTTCAGCAAGGAGAAATACAAAGTTATGTTCCTGAAGAAACAGAAATCCACAGTGCACAAGGACTGGTTAAGTGGAAGCCCAGTAAAAACAGATCTAAGTATTATGTGATGTGTGGCCAGTATGTGACCCCCTCTATTCATAAAGTTAAAGAATGGTTTGGGTTGGAAGGGACCTTGAAGAGCATCTCATTCCAACCCATCTACAGCACTTGGGCAGGGGCACCTTCCACTGGACCTGATAGCTCAGAGCCCCATGCAGCCTGGCCTTGACTTCCAGGGATGGGGCATTCACAGCTGCTCTGGGCAACCTGTGCCAGTCCCTCATCACCCTCACTGTAAAGAATTTTGTCCTAATATCCAATCTAAATCTACTCTCTTTCAGTTTGAATCCATTCCCCCTTTTCCTGTCTGTACTGTTCTTCTTGTATGAAAAAGGCTGTCAGAAATGCTCTTTAGCCCTATCCACAGGACATGAAATTGTAATAGCAGGTTCAAGAAGTCTGATTAGTTTTAGAAATTCTGCTTTTTCTGCCCTGGCTATCAGAGTATTTGCCACATCCTTGGCTGTGTCTGTATCCAGCTCTCCTTTCCCACAGAAGAGGAACAGATGTCTATTTGCTGTACCTTCAAGTCTACTTTAAAATGGCCAAGTATAATCTTTTTTGTTATTTGCTCAAGTAAGAAGCAGCCAATAAACTCTATTCTTACCACATACAGCCCTGCTTATTGGTTCTGTCTGCACTACATCTTTTGAGCTTATTTTGCTGCTGTTGCTTTTATATGTTTCTTGATTAAATTAATAAGTGAATGCTATTTGACTTGAAGGGAGAGTCTAGATTGTGTAGTCTGTCTAGGCTGACTTCCAGTATATCACACCTTTTTGTCTACCGTATTTCTAGACTTGTCTGTGTTTTTCAGCAGCCTCTGGTTTCCCTTTTGCTTTTATTCCCTAGAATAAACCCCCCAGATAGCCCTTGTTATTTTCTCCTCATGAGGAGGGGAAATCAAGTTGCTGCTCAGCCTTTTTCATCAGCTTAAGGAGATTAAACTCTAAATCTTGGTAGCTCTGCTCTGCAAGCTCTCCATTTTTCCAGCAGTCTCTTTAAAATGTGTACACCAGACCTTGGCACACGGTGTGTCATCACTGCTAGTCAATGGCATGTATAAAATTACCTCTTTTTGCTGGAGCTTGTACCTGGGGGTGGCTTATGATCTGTTTTGGCAGGATGACACTCACTTCAGAACTGCTGTTTTCCAGGAAGCGCTCCCTCAGCCTTACAGTTAAATATGTATGACATTAAATATGCATGACTGTGTTAAAACACATGTTGTCTGACCACAAAGACAATAAAGGAGCTCAGGTTGTTCTCTGTGCCTGCTCTGTCCTTGTTCCTCTTTCCTGCTCCTTACTTTCTGTAATTTCTCCTAGCTTTCAAAGTTCTCTCCAGTCTTCTTGGCTACAGTTTTATTAATTTATGTGTTTTTCTGGAGCTCAGCCAAATTGACTGGCAACAGGCAGCTGTGTCTTCCTGCCTAAAGAACTTCCTCAGTACTAATGAGTTTTCACTGGCCTGACTCAGAATGTTACCTGAAACAACATGCTGCTGTCTTGCACCTAATTACAATAGATTTTAATTATCATTGATTCTTAATTACACTAATCCACAGAAAATATGAGCCAATTATGGACTATATTAAGTCAGTTGCATTCCCAGCTTTGATATAGATTCTTCTAGAATCTTGATTTCTCTCATTTTAAACTGTACAACGAAACTGAGATGTAGATTCTGAAGAAGAGGGATTTATTTGTTTGTTTTTATTATTTGCTCAACTTAGGGGATAGGCAAAGCCATGTGCAACTACAGTGCAGGTCTGGTTTTATTAAATCCTGTAAAGTTCAGGAACAGCTGGGTTTATTGGGCAAGTTTGTGTAAGGTGTTCTGATTTTTCTCCATTCCCAGTTATCACTGTTTCATTTGTAATGTATTAAGGAATTGCATTTTTCAAGAATTTCACTAGAGGTTTTTTTCTCATATTCCTAGCATATTCAATCCCTCTCAGATTCTACAGAGCAAAACATGTTTTGAAATAGTTCTACATCTCTCTGATAGAAATAGTAATAAAATGATAGTAATAAAATAGTAATAAAAATTAGTTCAATATCTCTAAATATGTGAAGAGATCAATATAGAGAGAAGCTAAAAAAAAAAAAAAAGGAATATGATCTGAAGCTTATTATATTTTCAGCCTGTGCGTTAAGCAGGTGATACCCTTCCAGACACCTATTTGTTACTGTGTTTTGCCCTCCATGATCCAGTTTGTCTTAAATATATGGTTATTCTCCCTGGTTTTGCATTTTTGATGCTACTTCATTTCTTACGTAGCCAGTTGTAAGTCCTGGAAAAAACAAGACTTCATCACCACTCTATGTGCTAACTGAGGTTTTATGTGTTTCCCTGTATCCTCTGTGACACTTAAAAACAAGTTTTATGGAGATGCTGGGATTGTTAAAAAAGGCTATTTTTTCACAGTGCAGTTGGATTCATGCCAGGGGTTTAACCCCAGTCCCAGTGGTAAGATGGAGTCCTACTTATAAGCCTGTTCTCCAGTGGCATTTTTGGTCCCACAATGGTCTGGGGAGAGCTGCAGGGGCTGTTTTAAAGGGCAGGGTGATCTAACAGAGCCCCTGCAGCCATCCTTCCTCATGGAAAAGGGTTTTTCACTGCAAGTTTTCCACTTTGTTCTAGGTGACTGGTATGAACAGCTGTACCCGCTGGTGATCACACTGAAGGATTGCATGGGAGAGGTGGTGACCAGGGCCAAGCAATCCATGGCATTTGTCCTGCTCCAGGAACTTGCCTGTGGTTTGCCCCAGTGTTTGATGCTGACCCTAAGAAGAGACATCGTCTTTAGCCAAGCAGTAGGTTGTCTTGTGTCACTTACTTCCTTCTCTTGCTGTGATTATAAACATACTGCTCATGCCAGTATTTGTGGTTTCCTTTTTTGTTGTTTTGTTTTTATATTTGACACAACTTTTTTCATTTATTTGCCATGATATTCACATAGATATTTTATAATGTGATGGGAAATTAAATAGTAAATAGAAATCCATAGTACTTCTGTCACTGAGCCAGAGAAGCAAGTCTGCAGTGGACTGCAAAAGTTGCCTAATCCCACCTTTGCACAAAGAAAGATCCAGAAATTTATTCTTAGACTTCCTAGATTATATAGTTCTCAAGTCTAGCTTTGAATATATCTTGCTAATATTCATAATCACGGAATAGGTAGTGTTAAGGGACTTCTGGAGATTATCCAGTCCAAACCCCTGTCAAGGCAGGGTCACCTGGAGCAGGTGACACAGGAGCACTCCCAGGTGGAGTTGGAATATCTCCAGAGAGGGAGACTCCAAAACCTCCTTGGTCAACCTGTTCCAGTGCTCTGCCACCCTCAGTCTAAAGAAGATCTTCCTCACATTGAGGTGAAGAAGAACTTCTTGTGTTTTAATTTATGACCTTTGCTCCTCATCCCATCACTTGGGACCACTGAAAAGAGTCTGGCACATCCTCCTGGCACCCAGCTTTGAGGTATTTATATGCATTAGTGGGATCCCCTTCAGTCTTCACCAGACTAAACAGGCCCAGCTTCTGCAGCCTCTTCTCATAAGAGAGGTTCTCCAGACCCCTCATAGTCCTTGTGTCCCTCCTCTGGACTCGCTCCAGAAGCTCCTTGTCTTTCTTGTCCTCATCAGCCCAGAATTGAACATAGGCACTCCAGATGTGGCCTCATGGGCCACTGGCTAAGCAATATCCAAGCTAGGGAGTTTTTTTTTTCTCCTGGTCACCTTGTAAATAGAGAGCAGATTATTTATTTTCAGTTTGTAGCAATTTTTTAAGTGTTTAAAGACTATTAGCATGCTTTCCTTAGAACTGTCTTCCCTTGGCAAACAAATGAAGCTCTTTACGTCTTCTCCTGTAGATCATGTTTTTTCAGACAGATTTTTCTCTAAATATTTCACTTAATTTCTCCCTTAAGTTATATGTTGCAACTGCCAAGGAGATTCAGTTGCATTAGATGTTGAATACCTTTCAAATCCATCATAATTCACAGTCCTATTTGTTTAAAGCCTGAGAAATGAGGTTCTGGTCTGATTTACGTCAGTGGAAATAACACACAATGACACAAAACAAATTAAGCTTATCTAATAAAAATTAATGGAATATTTCACTAATTTATACACTAAAATATAAAAAGCACCAATAATATATTATTACAAAATCAGGTATATAGTCATTAAACAGAAATACCTATGCTGTTTTCTCAAACATATAAGTGTTACCTCTGTTGTGTATAATGATAGCAAGCCTCATTTTAACTATTTGTTTTGTAACAGCACACCTCTTAAGTGTATGTGTTGTAATTATCTTTACAGCTTGCTGGATTGGTCTGTGGATTTGTAATCAAATTGCACACAGGTTTACATGATCAAGGATTTTTACAACAGCTTCATACTGTTGGATTGCTCGTGCAGTATGAAGGACTCCTTAGTACATATAGTAAGTATTGCTCTTGGACAAAGTTTTTTATGTACCCAGCCCAGAAATTTACCCAGGAAGTTCTTATTTTAACCTCTGCTCTGTTTCAAGTAACTTGGCAAGTATTGTCCTTATGAGACTGTAGACTTGCACATAATAGCACAGCTGAAGTTGTTGATTCTGTGTTGTGCAGCAAAAATTATTAAACTGTTTCATTCCGAGTTCCTCAAAGAACACAACCTGCTAATTGTTCCATGCAGACCTGGCTAATTCAAACAACACCTTCTGCCTCTATCAGCCTTGGCCCTGATCACCAGTGCTGATAATGTGAAGATAGCATTAAAAATGGTTTAATTCATAGTTTGTTACAAATGCCATTATTTGATAGGTATTGAAAAGGAAATTTGGAGGTAGAAATTGCCTTATGTTTCAAACTTTGAACTAGATCTATTGGAATCATTCCCCAAATCAGAGATTTTGACCAAAGTAGAGGAATTTGGCATTTGTGCAGCTTTTTAATGCAGTTGCTCACTTGGAGATCGCTGTCTTCTCCGTTTTGCATGATGCTCATTGTTATTCTCAAAACCTTTGTCCTCCATCAGCTTTTACGGCTCTTAGACACTTTCAGAATAGATAAAAATGGTTTTTTTGAGGTTATTCTATGCCTATATAGAGCAGGCTGATTTTCAGAGTTGCTTAATACTCATAGTTACCATTTAGGCCACAGAATTGTCAGCAGTTCTAGAAATCAGTCTTCTTTTATTTAGGTTACTGTAATTTGGATTTAGAACTGTGATTTTTAGATGCACAGATTGGAAAATATAATCCTCATGTTGCTTTACTCTAACCTATACAGTGACTGATCTGCCAACTCTGTTAAAAATCTCTTTAATCTTTTCATGTAGGTGAAGAAGCAGGGATGCTAGAAGACATGGCTGTGGGCATTTCAGATTTGCAGAAAGTAAAGTTTAAAGTAATTGAAGCCAAATCAGAAGATTTTTTGCCTATTATAACTGGAAGGCGGTAAGAACTTTGTTTCCTGGAGCCCAGAAAGCAAAGCTACAGTTTTAATCTGTAGTCCATGAAGCCCAGCTGATGGTTTTCTTGTTGCTGAATTCTATTTTATGGGAAGTGCAGTAGTTTTACTTTTCAGAAGGTGAGGTAGTAGGGATTTTAAAGGCCAGTAAGCTCTGGGTTACTCTCCTGATAAAAAGCTGAAAGTTCCAGTTACTAATACAAATTAATCAGAACAATGTCTGTGTTGTGCAGAGCTGCTGGTGCATTACTCACACACAGATATGGAATCCTAGACAGGGGACAAGGTCATTATTTACAAATGTTGCCACTAACCTTTGGTTTTGAACGTCCAGAAATTGTATTTTTCATTGTGAGAAATGAAACTGCAATTCCAAGATTTAGGCCTTGATTGTTTTTAAGATGGACACCAAAAAACTTAGATGCCATTTAGAATTCAAAATTTAGTGGTCACTTTTTAAAAAGGAAGCCTTTTTTAGCTGCTGAAAATCACACAGGACATAAGCAATCTCAGAAATCCTTGCACAAAATCACTTACACTTTATGAATCTCACGTAAGTACTGCTGAATATCAGGACATAGACTCCAATACGCCATTAATTTTGGCTATTTAAGGGTTAACAAGATTGAAATGGATTTTTATCTTTATTGTTATTCTAGTCTGAAGCTTCAAATGTTTTTACTTTTGCAGAAATCACTTCCTTAATAGTATCATTATACTTAAGATGACTGTATATTAAATTCAGCCAAAAGCAGCAGCAACTTTTAGAAATTATGTGTTTCCTTTAAAGGAGGCTTTCACCACCAATTAAGTTAATTATTCTGAATGATTCTCTTTCATCGTATGGACTTTCTGAGAAAGGATTGAAATAAATAACAGGAAGGCTGGAGTGTGATAGGAAACACATTGGGAATAATTAAGAATAATTATGATGTGTGGATAAAACAGAAGAAATACATGCTTTGTAAATCAGAGCAGTCAAAAATCCTGACAAATCCAGCATCTACATTTACTGGCTTGCTGCCATTATTGTGGTACACTGAGCTGTCACACCAGGAGGTCCTGGATTTGAAGGAGACCTGAGCTTTCAGCTGCCTCAGGCATTCTGGATTGATGGAACAGTCAGTGTTTAGGGAGGAGAGCTACAGCCCTTGATTGCTGTCCTGTACTTACTGGCAGATATTCACTGGATGGGATTAGTATCAGAAAAAAATAAAATCTATAAGGCTTTTGTGGAGGAGTCCCATTCCTCTTAGAGCTGTGATGAGACTGCTCCTACCAGACAACACTGGAAGTCAACCATAAAAAGAGAAGATGGTGAAAAACCTAGTCATTTTCTAATAATTGTTTAAGAAACCTTCACTTTTTTAGATCAGTTTAGTTGTTTACATGGTGTGGCTCAATAAATGAGACTAAAAGACTGTAGAAACGCCAGACAGAAAATCAAGCTACAAATTCTTATCTTGAAGAGTCAGCATATTCACTTTTAATTGTTTTTTCTAGGGAAGTGCTTAAGCTTGACATTTTGTGTGCACAAACAAATCAATCCAAAGTGTGTGGCACTGTCTAGCAGTGCAATGACCTGCTGGGGAGGGTAGCTGACACTGGCCATCCAGGGGAGGTGAAGTTCTGTTCAGGAACTTGCATTCTTTTATTACAGGCCAAAATGTGCACTTTTTGAACATTCTTTACAGAATCACACAGTATTTTGAGTTGGAAGGGACTCACAGGCGTCATCAAGTCCAACTCCTGGCCCTTCACAGGACATCCCAAGAATCACACCTGGTGCCTGAGAGCTTTGTTCAAATGCTTCTTGAACTCTGTCAGGCTTGGTGCTGTGACCTCTTTCCAGGGGAGCCAGTTCAACCTGCTCAGCCACCTCTCTGGGTGAAGAACCTATTCCTGACATCCAACCTGAGCCTCCCCTGACACAGCTTCAGGCTGTTTCCTCGAGTCCTG
>VWYO01020127.1:512306-527121 GCA_013400275.1 Rhadina sibilatrix
TCCCTGGAAGTGTTCATGACCAGGTTGGATGGGGCTCTGAGCAACATGGTCTGGAGAAAGGTGTCCCTGCCTGTGGCAGAGGAGTTGAAATTAGATGATTTTTAAGGTCCCTTTCAACCCAAACCATTCTATGATTGTGCACATGAACTTTGAGGTATCACAATATCTTACACTGTGTTTTCAAGAAAGCCCAAAACTGGACTAGCACTTCAAACCACACTGAAGTGATCTAAATTATTGCACTCACCTGAAAGAAGAGCTGGGCAAAGAACCTCCAAGCTGAGTTGCTGTGACTGACCATGTGTGTTTTTGGTTTTTTTTTTCTTTTACAAAACAAAGTCCATGTAAATTACTTGTTTTGGGTTTACTGCAATGAGCTAAAGGTGTGCAATTTTAGCCAACTCAAAACAGCTGCAGGATCCATGACCCCCAGCTGTGTGGGGGGTACTTTTTAGAAGCATTCTAACAGGACTATAAGTGTTTGTCTATATGTGGTGATAACAAATATTAGAGAATAATGCAAAGAAAGTTAGGGAGGGATATCTTTAAGCATTCCTGTTTAGGCAAATCATATATATTTAGATATTTAAGACCTAAATTTATACAATTTCTTCTTAAATAGATGAAGATTTATTATTTAGTCTCTTAAAGCACATGCTTGTTTTCTCCACTCTGTTTTCATGAAAGGTCATTAAATGTTAAAAATTATGTAGTGATTTTTCCATCTTGTTGGAAAATGTTGTACCCACCTAATCCATCTCCTTCCAAAATCACCTGATAGCTCTGCAATGAAGCTAGCCTTAAAAGAGAGAAAGCATGTGACAATAAAATTTACTGTTATATTTCTTTTTCTTCTTTAAGTGGAATCATGCACCTGTAAGATCTTTGGCAAACTGATGTCAAACAAGTCCTCCAGTACTCCAGTTCAGTACTTTGAATTGTTTCTTTCTTTGCCTCCACTTGACTTCAGTACTACTCCTGGGCTTTCTAGACAGCTCTGTCATAGCTTTAAACCCTTTTCCTTCCATGACCAGAAATGCACTGTTTTCTTTGTGCAATTGGTAACAGACTTTTAGAAGTTACCAAGGATTATCTCTGACTTCAACAAGTGCTTTGAAAAAGAAAAAGGAGGGAAGTTTCAAATTGTTCTGATACTAATTTATCATGCCTAAAGATAAGCATTTCTCACTGTTCTGTCACATGCAGAGATTTGTAGTGATTTTGGGAGTAGTGAAATGTAACAGTGCAGTGATTTGGTGGCATTTGGGTTCTGTAGCTTATGCTCTTTGAATCAGACTGAACCAACATTTCTTCTCAGGCTCATCACAGCACTCCATCACAGGAGTGTTCTGGTAGCACTTGACAGCAGCCAGGAGGGCTCTCAGGCAGGCTGAGAATTATTGCTGCTATGGACAGGTCATGGGAACCACTTACTTTACTATCCTTTTTGCTAACTCTCTATTTCTTTCACATGTGTGAATTAATTAAACAAAACACAAACCTGCCTGGGAAGCAGAACTATTTTGTTTTTCTTCCCCCTTCCCTGGGACATGTATTCTCCATTCAGGGCTGATACTCCCTCTCAGTGGGGAACATCTGGCATTTGCTCAAAGACTGCAGGCCAGTTCTAGCCTGTACTGAGCAGATGCTGCTGCCCTTGCTGAATGCAATTAAATTGCAGTCACATGTCTGCACTGGATCCATTTTGCTTTGTTCTCAGATATATGAGCAGGATAAAGTTTAAACATGACCACTGGCTCTTCCAAGGGGAACCCGTTTTTCCAAACACTTCAGCTGGTGCCAGTTGTCCCTCAAGCTTGCCAAGGGTGTCAGAACTACTGCTGAAACTCATCTTTTTCTTCAAGGTTTTCTGTCTTTTCTCACCTAAATTCTCTGTGGGTAATCTGGATGACATTTTTATTCTTTAGCAGGTATGTGGTTGAAGAGTTGAAGGAAGTTCATGGCTATTTGAATAGGTGCAAACAATTACGAATCTTAAATTTATGTGCAAAACTTGTGTGACTTCCTTGGCCTGACTTCTGTAGGCAGGATAGATCCTCCTTCCTCTTTTTTTGCTGCTATCACATCCCAAATGTTCTCTGCAGGAGAAAAAATTTCAGTCTCCATTATCAGTCAGCCCTCTCTGGTTAAAATACCTGATCCTGGAAACAAATGGGCTTGCTTCTAGTCTGTTATTTTATTTTTTTTTAAATTTAGATTGATTGTTCTAACAACGAAAAGAAAGCTTATAAAAGCTAAGTTAACATCATCCTGTTGTTTCTGTTATCAGAACAGAACTGGGGTCAGGTACCAGTTCTCTAAGGCAGGTGAAATCCAACTTGAGGTTTCCATATGATCAGAATTTGACCTGGCAGCCAAAGTAGCACATTTTTCATAAAGTCAAACTAAACGCAAATATAAGCCCAGAACTGCTATATATCATATCCCTTCTCCTAAAACAGGAATTGTGTTTGTGTAATGAGCCTTCAGTTATTATCTTCACAGAGACAATTTTGTTATTGGTGATGCTTTCTACCCCCAGGGAGAAAATCCAACCACTGAAGAAAATGAGAGTTTTACTTTGGGTTTTTGTGAAAGGTTTTTGCTCATGTTACTTTTAGAGTGGATTCCAGATCAAGTTGTGACTTTGGAAGTAAGTTGTTTTTCTAACTCAGAAAGATGCATTTTAAGAGTTGAGGTATTCTTATTGATGTTTTGGTGGAGGATTTTTTTGGTGCTTTCATCCCTAGTCCTATTTTCACTTCAGTAAAGGAGTTAGTTTATAGTTATACACAGTTATACCTGCCTTTCTTCATATAGCTTGGTTATGCTCTTAAGCAAGCTGAATCATCCCTTTTTATGATTTAATTAAGGGAAAAAGGGAGAAATTTGTAAATCTACACATTCTCTATAATTTAGGAAGATTATTTTAAGCAAACCAATTAAGAATCCCATCCTTATTCTTGTTTTTATTTTTCCTAGTGAACATTACATTATAGAGGTCCAGCTTCCAGCAAAGATGTTTGAGCTGCTGCCACAAGAGATTAAAGAAGGAAAGCTGCTTCACACGTATCCAGTGCTCTTTAATGTTGGAATCAATGAACAGCAAACACTGGCAGAGAGGTAAGAAAAAGTCATGTTTCATTTTCTGTCCAAGTACTCCATGCTGGTACAGGATATCTCTCAGGATTAGAAATAAATCTCTTTTGTTATTTGCTCTTGGACCACCTCACATTGACTCAGTGTGTATTTTCAGAGGTATTAAAGGAAACAAACACAAGCTCTGAAGCAATGCACAACAATGAAAAAGTCCAGATGAAGATAGGACCATAAGTAGGGCTTCATTTCACAGAGTCAGTGCCACATTTCTCTTGGCTACAGATGCAAAATGGATTTCTATTTCATAGATGCAGGACTTTGTTTGTATGCGGTATTTTGAAATTCTCAAACAAGAGTGTGAAAATTCAAAATTCTTATGTCTTAGAGGTGGGCTTGAAGAGTCTGGACAAGTCATAAGCTAGAGAAATTTTCTCAGTTTTTAGTTGGTTTTTTTTCCAGTGTTGTGGAGTGGTAGTTAATAATAGGGAATACATTAGTAGTATGTTTGTAGAAACGTGAAGGCTGATAAAGTTCTGGCATATTATTAGTACTCCTCTGCAACAGATTGCTGGAAGCTAATTAATTAGTATAATAATAGTCAAAGTTTCACCAACGTATTAATTTTCTCTTCCAAGGGAAGGGTATCTGTCAGTCATGTTAAATAACCACATTTGTGCAGCGCTAAAACTGCAAGGTAGAAGTCAAGATGTCAACACAGACAGCTGTTTTTTTTGTAAACTTCTTTTCTTTTAGCTGCTTTTATTAACAGAACATCCAAAATACATAACATTTATCTTTAGGTTGCATTCGCTATAAGCCAAAAGCTTATAGCAAAAGTGTAGCTGGAGTAATAGAGGGAGACAGTGACAGTCCTTAACCTGGACAACAGGAAAGAGGTTAAGCACCACAGGAGTTTCACCTCCTGCTCTTTGTAGACAGCCAAGTAAAATCAGCCTTTTCAAGAAGACTGCCAAAGAATGCCATTAGGTAGCTTTGTGAATGTTTATGGGAGACTTTTCCAAGTTGAGTGGTGATATGTGAGAAAATTTAGGCAGAAAATTGAGATGCGAGACATAGACTGAATGGAAAGACAGTAGAAACTGGCATTTTACTGGTGAAAGAGTTGGATAGTTGGTTAGAGAACTTGGGAACTTCTTGAAAATGAAAATAGGTTATTCTTGATGCCATAAAGAGGAAAGCACTGAGAGGAGTGACATGGCCAAAGTCATAATGTGCAAAACTAACAAAACTATTCGTGACAGTTTTGAGTGGGACACATCTTGTTTTCCAAAATAAGAGCTAAGGCATGATGTAATAACCAAGAAGCAAGCTGATGAGAGCTTGTGTGGGATAAGCAGGAAGGACTGAGTGTTACAAATGTTCTGAAGAAAAATTTGGCAAGGTTTAGAAATAGCCTGATTACCTGGGGGCTTGTAGAGGAGTTGATATGAAAAGATGCCTGGCTTGCAGGTAAAGTGGCAAGAGGTATTGTTCCCAGTGGTCATTTTACATTGTGCACAAAGAAAGCCATGAGAGGAAACATACTAGCCAAATATTTATAAATATAGATATGTACTAATATCTACCAAGCAAATCAATTCAATACAGAAGCAGCTTTTCTGCATGCAGTTACAGTCTGCTTTTGTCTTAATTCAAAATATTACTTAACTCCTAAAGCTGTTTTTGAGACTAAACACTTTTTTTTTTTTTTTTTTGAAACTAAAAACATTGCACATGATTTTTGGCTAAAAATATGGGGACTTTTGTGGGATAAAGAACATGAGGCTATAAAAACATTTTTGTGGCAAATCTCTAGGAAATGTTACTCTATTAGATAAAAAAACCATCTTTTTGTTTTTTGATAGAACACACTTGGGAATATATCTGATTTAAAAGAAACATTCTCACATGACAGTTCAGCAATGGCTACTGAGGAAGCAGCCAAGTCTTCTCCCTTTGGATCATTGAAATATTTGCTTCCCTTGTACACAGTATAGCAGTATACTTGGTATCTTCTGACTGTGTCCCTTTCTCTCTGAGTTTCTCACTTACCTACCCATGCCTTTCTTCCTGTACTCCTCTATTTCCATTTCAAAACTATTCCAAAGATGAATTGCAAAAACTTGGCCCTAACTGCCCATGGAACATTCCTGTCTTTACAAACATATCCTCAGCAGGACCATGAGATTTATTTTCTTGGCATGTGAAATGTGGTTGTTGTAGAAAGATGTTTGTTTATATAGCTATAGTTAGTTTGTAGATAAGCTTCTCTTCCATCTTGTGTCCCTTCTCCAGCTCTTATAGAAATTAATATGCTTAAGCAACAGCAATAGTAAGAGATGGAGGAGTCAGTGTTCTCTGCCTATGGTCCCATTTGGAATTCCCCCAAATTGTCTTTCCACTTTTTCAGGATTTGTGAGGCCAAAAAGAATAAGTGCCTTATTGCATGTTTGTAAATGGATTGCTTTGTTAATACATTTTTGGAAGAATTACCCATCAGCGATGATCTTGTTTCCAAAATTTAGTTCCAAAGCACACAAGAACTACTGCATGTTTGACAAAATCTAATACATTCAGCACTATAGAACAAGTAAATAAAATCAAAGTTATTTAATTATGAAAAGAAATAACTATCAAGGGTAATTTATCTTTGTTTTGGTTTGTGGGTTTTGGGGTTTTTTTTCATAATTTATTGTGTATTTTCATAGGTTTGGAGATACCACCTTGCAGGAAAACATTAACCAGGAAAACTTAGAACTTCTCAAGGAATATTACAAGTTATTTACAGAAAAAATGCCTCCTGATTGTGAGTACAAAGTAATGTGATGTCCAGATGGCTTTGAAAAGCTTTGATGGGTAAAAGGTTATAAGACAGTAATATTAGCAGAATTCTGTAACTTGTTCCATAAATTTAAACATTTTGTATCTGTAAACAGACCTGCTGATCTCAAGAGTGATTTCAGGCCCAGTGCCACAGCAGAAACTGCAGAGAGAATGAAACAGAGGAATGATGAACAGAACAGCTATTTTAAGTTATTAAAATAATAAGTTTCTTATTATTTCAAGTAAAGGACAGTCTGTACCTACAGTATTTGTACAGAAATACTTGGTGGGAAATTTCATCGGCTTCAGTCATTCTCTCTGTTCTTATTCTGAAAATGTGTTGGGCTTTGGTGAACCACTGAGAAATCTGCAGATGCAAATACAAGCAATGAGCCACATCATCATGATATGAATAACAAGGTTTCATTAGAATAGGCCCTGTATTCCATGTTTGTAGAAATTCCATATCACAAACATTACTATGCTGTTACTCTGATTGCCAAAAGCAGGGACTGAAAAGACGTTTGCATCAATCTAATCCTGCTAAAGTAGTTTTAATGTCCAAACATAGTCCCAAATGTTGCAGATTTAACAGCCTGATTTTTAAATGCTGTGCAAAGCTTTGATACATCACTGCGTATGAATAAGTTTCTCTCCTAAATCAGGATGATTTTAATTTGTTAATAATTTTGACAGAAACAAAAATTCTCTTCCTAAGTGGTGGGCAGTGCCCATCCACCCACCCACAGACCTAGTATTTCTAGGATGTCTACAGAGAAACTCATACAACAAGTTGGGTAATTAATTTAGGGGAATCTTTCCAAGAAAATATCCTCAAAAAACTAACCTCATCCAGGTTAGGACTAAGGTAGATCTGCTATCTCATAAATGGATTTGATTGTTTAGAAGCAAAAATTTGCATGCAGGTAGTAAGTACTGGCTGCTTTTCATTAACAGAATTGAAACTTGTACTGCCTTCCTGCAGGATTATTAGCAAGCCACACAGTTCCTGGACTTCTTCCAGACCGTGCAGGCTTTTGAGAACTAATCTTGTCTAGTTCATCATGTCTTTTCTGGTTATTATAACCTTCTTGCTTTTTTCTCTACCTTTAAGAACTGAGTCCCTTTTTTTGGTTCCACTGCCCTTCCCTGTAGCTCCCTGCCAGTATATTGACTTACTCTTTTGCCTTGGAGAAATCTGCCTTTTAAACCAACCCCCTGGGGGGAAAAAAAGAAAAAAAAAAAGTGAAGCTCTCAAACTTGTTTATTTGTGGGAGGAATTTAATCCTTCCCCTATTCCCCCACCTCTGGAAGATAAACCTCCGTACAAGGTTGGCAGCCCTGGTGCTGGGGCCAAGTGAGAGGCATTCAGTATTGATGGCTCTTTGATGGTTTTGTCCCACCTTTCCAGATAATTTCCTGTAGTGCCAAATCTCTGCTACAAAATAAATGCAGGAGAGCGTTCCCAAAGCTGTTAGTTCCAAACACTGCTCATAAAGCCCAACAGAATATGAGGACTCGCAGCCCTGTTTGCCAGGCTGTTGCATCCACCCTTGGCAGCCTCCCTTGCCTGCTGCTTCATTCATATATTCCCTTTCAAAGAATTCAATTTTCCACTCCCAGAAAAGTATTGCAGTCTTTGCTATTAGATTTCCTCTTGTGTCTGTATTTCCCCTTGCCAATAATATTCCTGCTTGTAACTAAGCATACATTGACTTTCTATCTTCAAGAGGAACATGCACTTCATCATTTACCCACTTCTTAATCTCTTTAATTCTTTTAGCAGAAACTGAAAATAAGGGTGTGTTCCCAGAAAGATTCCTACCAAAAGTGCTGACCAAATATAGCTCTGGTTGGGGCACCAAAATGGTATTGTTTTTATAGAAATGCTAATGGTAGTAGGGGTCCAAAAATGTAAGAGTGTTTTTTAGTAGTACGTAATTAACTGAAAACAACAAGGCTGTTTGGTACTGCCAGGCTCCTCCCCCTTATAATCCATGAGCCTGATTTGATGGTTTAATACTGTGGGGGACCCAAGGAGTTTAAGAAATTGATCATTTCCATTCAAGGTGCAATGCATTTGGCAGTACTATAAATTAGGAGACTCTTGCTGTACCTGTGGTGAAGTCGCCCCTCTGAGATGTTGCATTTTTTGCTGTGAACCAAAGGAAAGCTGCCTGGAAGCAATAAAATGTTTAGTGATAAATTTGCATAATCTCAAAGCATCTTTCTCATTGTGTGTTCTGTGTTTTAAAGAACCAGATGCAGCCATAAGTGTAATAGTCTAGCAGAGTGTGATGTGTTTTTATGTGCTCTGCATTATCTAAGTGTTGTACAATCAGAACTTGTAATACACAGTTAAAACAATCCACATTAGGATTATTGCAAAACTAGTTTGGATGTACTTTTGCTTCCCTTTTTTATTTGTTTGTGATTTTTTTTTTCTTTTTTAGCAAGCACAGTATGAGTGAAGCAATTTAGTTCTTTTTGAATATATTTAAATTACTTCTTACTGTGAATCATGGATAACTGAAACTACAGAATTTATTAGATGTAAAAGGTAAAAGCCTGTTGATAAAGAGGGATCATTTCAACTTGGATCACATTAGGACAATGGATATTGACTTTCATTAATACTTCTCTAATTTTTATTCTTTCAGCTGAGTATGTCTTTGGGCTTGATTTTGGGACCTGGGTTGTGGGGTTTTTTTTTCCCTCACTGGATGGACAATTTGCATTCTCTGCTTGAAGAAACTGTATCTATTGATCAATTTAGTTTCACTTTGTTTTACTTGATTCTGAGCCCTTTTTTTTTGGTGATAACTATAATTAAAATTCTTTTTACTTCACCACCATGAGCAGAAATCATTTCAGAAAACAGATTCTGCTTGTTTTTATTGATTTCCAAAACTAGTGAAGATAAGTGTAACATTAGAAAAAGCTCCCCTATACATACATATGAAACAGAAGGAGAAATTAAATTGCCTACTCTTGAATTTTTGCTGGAGATGTAGAATAAATTAAACTTAAGCTTAGATGCTATACCTAGAACAAGCAGGTAAAGTTTTGGATTTTAAGTAAATCTGAAATTATTTTCTACTTCAAATTAAAGTGCCATTTAATTTCAGACTGAGAAATACACTTTGTTACATTTTAGAGGTGATACTTAATGCTGGTTTAACCCTTATGTCACATTACATAAAGACTAAGGCACATTTAAAAGCAAAAATTAGATGTTTCAATTTGAAAAAAAAAAAACAACACCAAAATTTTTGACTTTAAAATAAAAAAAAAAAAAAATCACCCTGTCAAAGCAGGTTGTAATGCACTCAGGTTTTTTGGTTTTTTTTTCCTGATTTCCATTGAATGTCTGTGATAGCTGATGAACAGAACTACAGCAGAGATTTGGTTTTGTTTTTACCATCCATTTATTAGATAAAGGTTGAAGATACTTTAAATTTCCACACAAAGATCTTAAGAAGGACAACCCAATACTCAGAAAGACATAAGATTTGCTTATTCCTGAAATATTTAGCTGGTAATTTCCATCTTGTGTTCCCAAACAAGGCTGAAAATACTCTACCTGTTTTTCACCATTCTTTAGTCAGGACAGCCATATCACCAACCTTATCATAATGAGCAACTTTATCATCCCTTTTTTTCCAGGTTTACCACATTTTCAAGAACAAAATGATTTAAAGGGATTGCTAGAAAGTCTTCATCAAAATATCCAGGCCAAAAAGAGAAAGAATGTAGAAATCATGTGGCTGGCTGCAACGGTAAGCTCTTCAGAGAAATTGATAAACTCATTTTCATAACCCTGCTGATAATGTAAGTGCAATGAATTTTAAGGATATGATTGGAGAACTCACTGGTTAAAGGAGGCAGATGTGCTGAAATGGTTTTCTAAAATACTCTCATAGTCACTGATTCCACTCATAAATTGGTATCTCTTCTTCCTCCACTTAAATTGCAGACAATTTCTTTTTCTCACTTTTTATACTGGTAGAACCTGCTAGATTTTGAGCAATTTGTTTCATATCCGTTCTTTGATAATATAAAATTACTCAAATTAATTTATTTTTTAGTGTCTCTGAGGTATGATGTGGGACATGATTGCTTGCTCTGGCTTTTTTTTTTTTTTTTTTTTTTGCTACTGTTGCATTCAACTTTTCATTTTCTGTAATTGAATTAATTTCACAAATAACTGTTGCAAAAGACATGCAAAGGACAGACAATCAGGCACAGGGAGAACACAAAGAAAATTGTTTATCTAACAATGATTAATATTTACTTTGCTTTTTCCCCATAATTCCTTTCTGTTTCCCAATTCTGTGGGGTTTGCACATACACATTTTAAAAAAAGGCCAGGAAAACAACTCTTAGATGTTTATAAAGAGCTCAAGCTTTTCAGGAATGTGAAATTCAGCCAGTTAGTTATATTTAGAAAAGTACCCTTGGTATCTCTGCCCCCTTATACCAGCAGGGAGCTTTTCGTATCTAGTGGAAGTGGAGTAAGGATTTGTGTTTTGGGAGATTTTCAAGTGCATATACCCTTCAAGGCAAAAATATATTTGATACAAAATTATTAATAACATTTTCCATGACTTTTTATTAACACCAGGGAAAAGACAATCTTAACTATAACTTTGTAAACATTCCTGTAACTTTCATATTACTAACATTTTGCCATGTGGTTAATAACTATTATCACCTGCTATTGCAGTATAAATCTTTTGTAAGTAAAAATATAAGTTTTTCTTGCAGTACCAGTCCTGCAGTTACCATGAAACACTGCTTTTAAAAAAGTAAAAGATATAGTATAAAGTGAGTTACAAAGAATGTGCTAGAAAGTTGTATTTTACCATCTATTCGAGGTTCCCTGGAAACAATTTCACGGGTAAAAATCATTCTTTGGACTTACAAAGTGTTTCAGGTCTTCATTCACTGAATTCTATTTCTCTTTAAACTTTCTGTAATGTGTGTTTCTGCTTCCAGTGATCTACACGCTGTTATACCATGTTCCATTTATTTCTTGAAAAAGATGTAAGAATAAAACTCCTGGCACTTAGAGTGCAGTAGCTGTGCAATATCACTTCCTTATTGCAGTAGGTGTATGAGATTCCATGTATGTATCTGTACCTGCCTGTAATCCTTGATATAGTTGGACTGTAAGAATAAATCAAATAGAGTTTAAGAATTTCTTCTCCCATGTCTTCCCTACGTCAGAGCCCATCACTCATCCAGAATAATTACCTGGGATTTTTTTTTTTTCTTCATTTTTTTAAATGTTTTTTTATATCGTTAATTTTTTTAGGACTTATTCATGTGGAATAGCCCCCATGACTCATGGACTTCCAGAGATACTAGTTTAAAGAGAATTAATCGCTTCAATTAAACAGTTAACTTCTTTCACACCATTATTTAAGAAAATTATCATATAGTATTTTATTTAAATCCCAGTGCAACTGTGTTCAAATTTTTGAACAGATTTAACTTTTAAAATTTTAAATTATAGGGTGGAAGTAACACTCATAGGTTCTCCTTCACTATCCTGTGCCTTTTTGGGTTCTAAGTAAGATTCCCTTAATTGATTCCCAAATTAAATTTTTGAGAATGCTCTCACCATGGTATCAGAAAGAACTTAAAGGCTCTAAGTATTTTCTGGGCCATTGATTTTAATAGAATTTCTGAGAATGCAGTTAACAGATGAAGAAGTGCTTATTTGCTGAACTGACATTGTGGAGATCATGTTCCAGTTTTATCCTGCAAGCTCTCCCGTGATAGCCAATGTGGGAAGCTTCTTTTTCTGATTAGTGCTGTAATTTATTGCCTTGCCTTATCCTCACAAATATTTTGGGGTTTCATGTGGTTATACTGATGATTCTCCAGGGATAGGTGTAAGCAAAGTATTACATTTTGTTAGGACAAATTATATGTGGGGAAAGGTAAACCCACACGGGCACGGCAGTTCTCCTTCAAATTTTTCTTTTTCTAGTAAAATATTGTTTGAAACTGAAGTATAAACTAATGAACTGGTCCAACCACAGATTGATTCTTAAGGGGAGAAATCAGCCTCAAAAATGTCATGTTTCCTTTATGCCTTATAACTTTTTCAAATTATAAGTTAAAGTAGACAATCCATGGCAGTTGTTTGTGTGAAACTTAATAAATTGTGAGTCATACGTGAGACAGTTTACCTGTTGAGAATAAAAAGCATTTAAGTTCAGATGTGTCTGACTCCGTGCCTTCACAAGAAGTTAGTCTGCTGCGTTCATGTTGGGGAGTTAAGACTTATCAAGGTTTTTCTTTATTCATTAGGTATTCAGACAATTAAGCTTTCATCGAAGAGGGCGGTTGCTAGATTAAGTGAGGAAACAGTGCAGGAACCCTTTTTTTTTTAATAGTTATAAAAAAATTTTCATTTTTAAATGCAAAAAAATCCCATTTCAAGTTCAGGAATTGAATGTACCGGTATTAACTTTTGATAGGTGCTTCCTTCTTGAGAAATGCCGTAGCTCTGTGGACGCACTTTCTGTGCTTGCAGAGTTGCAGGGGCTGCACAGCCCGGCCGGTGTGAGAAGGGCCAACCTGTGGGGCCTGCCTGTGTTTCAGATTTGCCGCAAGCTGAACGGAGTGCGCTTCACCTGCTGCAAAAGTGCCAAAGACAGGACATCCATGTCGGTGACGCTGGAGCAGTGCTCCATCCTGAGGGACGAGCACCAGCTGCACAAGGACTTCTTCATCCGGGCACTGGATTGCATGAGGAGGTAGGTGGGGCTTCCGTGCACTTTGAGCCAGGACCGCCAGCACTGAGGGTCTAAAGCTGGTTTTAAATGCTCAGTCCAGCCCAGGCCTCGCCGAGCAGCAGCCCGGCCGTTGGGAAGTCACCTTTGGAGTGCAGGGTCTTTGCAGCTGTGTGTTTTACCAGCAATTACCAGTTTCTGAGATAGAGATGTGAGGCTTTGCAAGGGTCGGCTCACTGACTGTAGAATCTGGGCAGCAGTTGCTTTGAAAAAAGTTATATTTCAGTTTTGAGGGTGGCTTTAAAAATATTTGCACAGTCAATAAATAGTTTGCACAACATCTACACAAATACCGAGAAAGCAAAAGAAGCATTTGTTACAGATGGCAGTTCTTACTAGTCTGTGTTGCTGAAAAGAAACATCCAAGAAGGTTTAGACTGGTGGTGGTTGCCATTAATATCTGATAAAATCTTTACTGTGCTTTAAAAAAAAGTTAATTAAAACATGCTTTATTCTAAATTGCAGCTATGCAGAAATTGAGGCTGGTGTTATCAGGAATGTGTAATTAAAAGATGTAAAGATTTCTCATTACCTGAGTCTTTGATGAATAAAAAACCTTATTAAGCAAACAAGTTTTGATCAAAAATTAATCCAGATGCTAGATTGTCTAAAGAAACTTTCATCACTGGTCCTAATGAGCTTAATCATATAGTTTTAATTATATCATAACAGTTTTAATCACATTGTCTATAGGAGTTTTAAAACATGTATCCACAACACTAGAATAATATATAACAAAGGTCACTGCAAAAGTAATAGAAAATATTTTGGTCAGTCTGCAAAGACCAAAGATCTTGGACTTCTATGAAGCACAAAAAATACAAATTGTTTGTATGGTGGATTTGTAAAGATCATGCTAAGTAAACAATTGTGTTTACGGTCTGTAATGGGTAATTCTGGACCTTCATATTTATTATTGCCAAAATAGGTGTTTAATGTCTAGATTACTACTGTAGGTTTACACACAGAATGTCCTTTTGTCCTTTGGCAAAGATAGCAGGTCTAAAGAAAAAAGGTAATTTTATAAAGAGTAAATGAGCCCAGATGGCTCAGTTGTAGGTTTGGTTCACAAGGTGCTGCTGATGCAGTGAGATGTGGTGTGTTGAACTGAGCTGTATCATTTTGGATGTATTGTTACCTTGCATAAATCCCTCAGTCTCTGTAGTAAGTCAGTGAGTGAATGACTTTTGTGCAGTCTTTCATAACTACATGCTTTATCATTAATGAATTCTGAGTTTTCTGTGTTAAATTTCATTTGTTGGCATTTCAAACACTTTTTTTTTTTTTTTTCTGTTATGTCTCCAATAAATACAAAAGTGTGTAAGCTGCAGTAAGTTACCAGATACAGGAAAACTCATTATTTACATAAAATCACCATCATGTTAGAATAGCGTTGAGTAGAGTCATGGACTGGAAAATTTTCAGAGACATAAATATAATTAAAAAAAAACCCCTAACTTGTTAGCACAAAAATCTAGTAGGTCTTTGTAGATCAAAATATAAATAATTTTGAGTGGATTTATGTCGTGTGACTGATTTGAAAGTTGAGAAGATTAAGAAGATATATTTGCAGGTAGCAGTAATTTGAACTCACAAAAGAATGGTGTGAAGAAAAAAAAATCGGAATAATACTTAAAAATTAAATAAGCAGATGAGTATATGAGGTTGAAGCACCATTACAAACATGTAAAACCTGTCAGTTATGCTGTAGTTTCAAACAGAGCAAAGCTTTGTCCCGTTCTTACCCTCTAAATGAATTTCAGACTTGAACCAAAGTAGGTGAAAGATGTGTTGGATGGGAGGTGATAACTTTGACTCGGGTGGGAGGATTGTCTGAGGATTAAAGCAAAGGCTTTGCAAGTAGTGGCAGTAGCACACAAAATAACTTACACCATTGGGATAAGAAAGAAAGAAATCTTCTAACTATGCTAGTTGCTATCAGTCTAACACCGTTCACTTAACTAGAGGTTTAAAAATAAAATTAAAAAGAAAAGCAGCCAAATTACCCTTGTTCCTTCCTAAATTACTTGTTCCCTCCCAAATTACTTTTTTTACTGTTTTTTGGTGTTTTGTTTTTTTGGTTTTTT
>VWYO01020127.1:527176-543253 GCA_013400275.1 Rhadina sibilatrix
TACATTGACTTAGTCATTGAAAGCCCAAAAATTGAGAACAGAAGAGTAAAAATGTCAAATGAGAGCATAGTACTTCACGGCGCTCCCATTGAGAGTTGTCCTGGCAGTTTGTGTCCCTGGGTGGGGAATTCTGTGTCTTTGGTGCTACAGACATCCATCAGGGACTTCTGCTCACTCCTGGGCTGGAGTGCCTCTGGAGCAGTGTTGGAAGGGACACAGCAGTGCTGCCTGGGTGAGACCCTCCAGCTGGGCACTGCTCCTGCCAGCAGACAGAGAAAGGAGCACTGCAGAGACAGCATTTTGAGACAGCAAACTGGGAAGGAAAGAGCAGATAAGCAAAGGGGAGAGGAGGACAAAGCCTTGATTTCCACAGGTGTTTCAGCTAAATGTCCTGTATTTCGCTTGAGGGAAGTTTGTCAACTGTGTTTTTGAGGTTTGAGTGAATGAGGTCAACAGAATTGTTTGGTAGCCATTGTGGCACTTGTCCTTTTGTAGTTTCTTTTTATTTGATTACTTTTGCAGATCTGAAAGATAATGCTGTGCATAGCTAAAATTTTCATTAGGTACTTTTAGAAGCTTTTAGAATGATTTTCACATCTAAAAGAACCTATTTTGTTTCAAGGGCAGACAGAGAAAAACTATTTGCCATTTAATTTGCAATTTTAGCAGTTTTTTCCCCAATGAATCTTCTCTAGATCACTTTGTTAAACTTCGTCAATCAAATTCCTTTGTGCTGATTGCCACAAATTGCTTTTAAGCCTTTCAAAAGAACAAATAGACATGAAAAATTCAATTTTAACATCCAGAATCCTAACCGACTGGATTGATCTTTGAAAGGCTTCTTTTAAGAGTTAACAGTAGGAGACAGAGACTACTGTGAAACTAAGTGAGCTGTAGAAGTAAATGGTGATTCAAAAGCAACCTTTATTGGAAATGCTATCATTTTGAGATATGAAAATTATAAAGGTGCCTGTGTAGCTGAAAAGAAAAGGCTTTTTCTTTTCCTGCCAGTGCTGACACAGCTTTACTGACTATTGGAAAAGGGAAGCATGTGCTTATGGATTCATGCTTTCTTGCCACAAGAAGCTTGGAGATGCTGGATTTCTGTGTACTGCTGCTTTTCAGCTTCTTCTAGCATTTTGAGCAATCCAAAAAGGATTCCCAAAGTTTCAGCATATTTGCTTTGGTATACTTGGCATAACCCTGCTTTGGAGAATACTGCCCCTAGCTGGTTTTTAATGACTTCAAGGAATCATTGTCTTTTAGTGATAAACTATACAATGCTTACTGCTTCTCTATAAAAAAAAGGACTGTACAAGAATCCTTCTATTAGTTCTTCCTTTCACATATGAAAAATGTGGTGAATGAAGCAGTGATGGGAATGCACTCTTTATCATTTACAGTATGTAATAGATGACTTTGTCCTCAGTCATAAGTCTGGCAATTATGATGCTGCAATTGGTGTGTACCTGAAGCAGCCATTCTATAAATAATTCCAGATATTATAATTTCTTTGATATAGGCTTGTGACTTCCATTGATCTTAGTGACATGCATAGTGCAGAATGAGGAAAATCAATATATCATCCCCTCTGTATCAAGTGCTTGTAATTCACATCATATTAAAATACTGTTTATAATGTTGCTGCAACTTCCAAGTCATTTTTTGCAGGCATCAGTATTCTTATTTTTCTCTTCAACAATACATGAATGTTTCCTATCATTCAGTGTTAACTCTATTCCAAGAGACAGTAGAGGCACAAAACTGATTTACTGGAGTTCACTGCAATATCTGTCACATGAGTCTATTTTTTTTTCTTTAGAGCTGGCTACTGCTAAGGGAGAATGGACCTTGGTGGGCAGTGCATAAGAAAGCAGCTCTGGGAAAAAAAAAAAAAAAAAAACAACAANGCTTCAGTGGACTTTATTTTCCCCTGCTGAGAAAAAAAAAAAGTGGTTTTTTTTTTTTTCCTTTTTAAAAATTTATTTCTTTTTTGAATCTATTTAGCTTTATTGTTTCAGTGACAGGATCCCGTTTGGAGGCTGTGGGTAGTGAACAACCTCAGGATCTCCTGTCATTGAGCATATTTCCAATAAAGCCTCAAAAGTAGTAACAAACAAAGGAAATGACAAATCCACTGTCTATGGTGAATCCCCCATGCTGCCAGCCTTATCATTCTTAGCAGGGCACACCACCTGTCACATATTTCTGACATTCAATACAAAATTTGAATCAATGTGGGACACACTCTTTCCACTTGAAATAGTTAAGGATATTTCAGGGCATTTTAGATAAATTGCCTATCAAAAATCTCATTGAAGCACAAGTTCAAAGAATGAATGATCTGGGCAACAAGTATTGGGCTTTTGATGAGCCAATTATGAGGAAAATATCTCCTTTTTTAAAGAGCTGTTTGAGGATAGCTTTTCTTAACAATGAGTGAGTTGAGGAGGAGGAATAGCTGTAATCAGGGACTAGCTGTAATCAGGAACAGCTCTTTAATCAGGGACTGTCAGGTGCTCTGCGTGCTCAGATGGACCTTGGCCAGGGAGGAGCCAACCAGACACCAGAGCTGTAATTGCCACCTGGACTAGGAAGCAGGAGCAAAGCAACAGCATTAGAGGCAGGGATGATCCATGTGCAAATCTCTCTGTGCCCTTCTCCCATGCCCCAGCTTTCACCCTGCCCCTGTGAGCTTGTGGCAAGATATGCAGCACGTGAGGGGTCGCATAGAAGAGGAGGCACAAGTTCTTCCCAAATCCTCTTCCCAGCCCATCTGAGCTTATCCACCTGATCGTTTTTTCTTCTACAAGTATAAGCACAGTGCAAAAAAAAACTTCAAAAGGGAGAGCCTGACTTCTAGTATAGATTTTTACATCATTCTATGGCTCTTTGAAAACTTAACATCTCTGTTTTGAGGTAGAAACTGTAGGTGATTTGCATCACCTAATGTACTGATAGAAGGCTGGGCATTAAGTAACTGTAAGGTCCAGTTTTGATCCTTAAACCACCATTAAACCAAACATGTTTTGTTTTCTACAACTAAATTAATGCTTTGAGGTTTTTTAATAGCCACAGTGTGCAGAGGAAAAGAAAACAAAATGGAGGGAGATGGCCCCAAGATGTAAAGAGAGTCAATGCCATTGACACCTTGCTGGGGCCTTTTAGAATTAACATCTATTTCTGACCATCCTTCTGGAAGGAGGAGAAGGATTATAGAGAATCGTTGTGGGCAAAGCATCAAACAGTAGTTGAGAAGACTGTGATAAATCTAAGCTTTTCTAATATAACTTCTGCATTTCACTGAATTGAACTTTATAACGTATCTTTAAAACAAGTCTCAGGTTTTAAAGACTTAAAAAAAGCCAAGGAAAAAAATACAAGAAAGGTAACCCATGCACACTTTATTTGCACTCTGCAAGGTCCTGAGGCTCAGAGTTCTACATGGACAAACAAAATAAGTATAATTGGCCATTGTTTTGTAACATAGCCTCACACTATATGAACCAGTTTTGTCTGAGTCACTGGGGTCAGATATTTGAGTTCATATTTTGCAAGGGAATGTTCTCTAGCTGACTGCAGAAGTTTCATTCTCCTGGACCTCATTTCTGCAGATTCTTCCTAAGTGCTGTTTTCAGACTTCTTTCCGATCAACATCCTAGTCAGAGTCCCGAGAACTCTCTCACATGATCTTTTTCATCTTCCTTTTTTTTTTTTTTACTACACTTTTGCTTGAATATTTCCCTCCTTTATCTCCTGTGACATTTGTGGCTGCCTATTTCTTCTCCTGTTCAGAGTTTGGGTGCTGGCCTCAGTCACAGCGCAGAGAGAACGGCCGAGCCAGTCTCCTGCCTCTTGGTTTTGGCTTCATGCTATAGCAGCCATCCTCTGCCAGGGAAAAGAACAGCAAGGAAAAGCCTTGTCCAGCTCCTTGACCTGGCACATGTTGAATCCTCAAAGTATGTACCTGCTGAATTTTAACAAGGCTTTTTTAGGAAAAGATTTGAGAGTCCTGCAGGAGCAGGCTCTTTCGATAGTTGCGTCTCTCACATCTTTATTATCTTGGTGCAGAATATCAAACCCTGCTCTTCAGCATGAGGGTACTAGTAATTCTCTCAAAGAATGGGGGGGGGAGGGGGAAAGCTGTATTTTTTTTCTTCTCTAAATGACACTGTTAGAATTTTCCCATTTGAAATGAACTAACAACTGCAAGTACATTCTTAATGGAAAGCATTGTGTAGCCTTAATTATAATTACCTTTCCCCTGGAACCTGTAATAATATTCTTGGACCAATCACTTGGGAGGAAGTGGGAAAACAGTGAAAACCTTTGCCCCTCTTTGCAAGGAATATTTAGAGAAGTGACTCAGTCTGCATCAGTGTAGCAGGCAGTAAGCAAGAATTCTGAAATAATGCTTAGTTTTCTGTCCTGGTTTCAACAGAACTGATGACTAGGGATACAACCATCATAAAGTCACCCTAGGACATTTTCCTATCAGTGTGTGAGGGGAAGGTAGAATGTCTAAATTTTGACAGCAGTGTTATGGGAGTCAGTCCTTGAAATGCACCTGCTCTTCCTTCAGTGACTGCTTAGGGAAAGTGAACACTTCAAGAGGACTCAGAACTTGGCAGTAAATTTTAAAGAAAAGGAAAACATACTAGTATATCAATTGCAGTTTACAATATTTTATTGTATATTAAAAGAAGTTCATTTTCAATTGGAAAAGAAAACATTAGGCAACATTTGTATTTCAGCTTTGTGACAAAAAACAGCCCTTGATTCCCTGTGAACTTTTTGCTGAAGGGCCCCTTTGCCCTTTGACTTCAGGTTGTGTGTTCCAGAGTTCTCCAAAGAGGAACTGGATTCATGGAATACCAATCAAAAACTTGCCCTACTCTGAGTTGTTCTGCTCTGATTTGTACTTTTTATTTCTCACTGAGATATTGATGAGGTAAACAATCTGTTAAGTAGCCTAAATTAGTATTTGTCATATCTTGATCCAAATGAAAGTACAGAGAACTGAGCTTTGTCTTTTCTCTCTGTGAATGTTTTAATTATTCAGTATAGACAGCAAAAAATGTGTGTGATTAATTACCATGTGCACTCTATGGTCAGTTTTTAAAACCAGCCAAACGAAAAAACCTTATCCAATAAATTTGCTTTCCCATTTAGTGCCACAGTGTGTGTTTGGATGCTTAATAGTGTAGAAGTGAATTTAAACACTGCATTTGATTAATTACAGAATTTAAAAAAAAAAAAAAGGAAAGGAAAATGCTTCCCAAAAACAACTTCTAGTGGAAAGCATTTCTGTCACTTTTGCTATACATATATTGCAGGCCCATAGTTCTGGATTTCACCTGTCATGGTTAGACAAATCTAGCATGCAAGTAGTTAGATTATTGTAAAAATTGTTTGTTGTTCACTTTTGAGATTCTTCTAGTTGTTTATGGAAAACGTCAATAATTTTCTCATTCATTTAGGGCTTTATTGCTTATTTAGAGCTTCCATGAAAGATTAGGTCTTACCAGAAATCAGAGACCAGATGTATTATCATCATCGGATTGAGTAATACCAGGTTTCTTCCTGTTATATTTCACTTTAATTAAGATTTCCTGGAAGAATATGTGGGAAAAGTCCTGCATGCATGTTTATTATCTGCTGAAAATCCAAGTCCTACAGCTGAATTACCATGGCTTTGGCCATGTTCAGCTAAATCTCAGGAAGAGCAACGCTGCCAAGTCTAAAATTTAGATAAGAAAGAAGCAGGAAATGAGGGCAATAGTAGCATACAATAGCTAGTTAAAATTATCAAACATGCAATCTCTTCAAGGAGTTATTGGCTTCTAAAACAATGTTCTTCTCAGAGTAATACGACTTGGGCAAGGAGGTCTCATAGTTTCCTGTCTGTGTCTCAGCAACCTACAGACTGTGCAGAGGTTGGAGGGGGCACAGAAATGAGAAGCAACCAGCTGCTCTTCCAAAAAGGTGCTTTTGTAATAGAACATTCTGCATTTCTTCAGGAGAAAGATGATGGAGTGTCAGACTACAGCTGTGGTTGGCTTATGTAGGAAGCAGGTAACAGGCAATTCTATGTTTATCTTTGCTCTAATTTTAGACTCCCTTTATCCCTTCATAAACTTTGTTTCTTTTTGTAGGAATGTTCCCTGCCTGGATAATCATCTATTCTTGTCCAGCACCCCAGTTTCAGTTTTCTTGCATAGGTTCCATCCCATGGGATGCTGTGCAGACTCAGGGCCAGCCACCTCTGGTGACTGGCCTGGTGCTTGGTATGTACATGACATGAGGGAATCCAGCATTCAATCTGCATATTCTCTTTTTCCATTTATTATTATTAGTATGCATTCATAAGGTGACCTGGAACATCCTGTTACACAATTGTGCTTTCAAATAGTTATGGTCCTATTCAACTTCAGCCACTGGGTCTGAAATTTCCTATCTCAGGTTCTTTAGGGAAAGAATCTAAAATCATATTGGATAGCAAAATAGAAGGAGAGAGGTAATTGTGTGTCATTATCATCCTCCCCCCCTATTTTATAACCATCATTTGAGGAACTATCTTCAATGTGTGGGGATTTTCAGCCTTGTTTTCTTTTTCCAGTGAGCATTTCCCTGCTTCTTACTCTCTTGCAGGGACGTCTTGGTGTCTACTATAATCTGTATGAATAGGAAGCACATGTTTATAAGGAAGTTAATGCAAAGGAGATGTTGGAATCCTCCCAAAGTGCACAGCCAACTCCCCAGTTGACTCCTAACACTAGAACAGTTAAAGTAGTTTTTGCAGCCCTGGGGCTTAGCGGTGCTGCAGTTGTACTGTGGTTCTAAACATACCCCTGGTATCAAAACCACTGGGCACTGCTTTGGCTGTGAATCTGCAGTGCTGTTCCTGTGCTCTGGGCTTCCCTGCCAGCTTGTCTCCTTTCCCCAGCCTGGTTGTTGCCACATGTGTATTGTCTTCCAGCAGTGGGAAAAGCACCTGGCTTTTCTCCTCTGTTGGAGATGCTCCTCATGCCCCAGGAAGGTGCCAGAGCAAGTTTCTACCTCTGCAGAGTCTTGTGATTCCAGACAAGGCTTACCCAAGATTTAAGGTCCGTTAGACCAGGGAGGTCAGAGAGTGGGAAGAGAATCACTGTTCCCTCTCTCTTTTGTCAAGGGATGAAATACTCTGGTATATGACCCAGCCTCCTTGTTAGGCTACCTATTAATGAGGCAGAAGATGCCTCTGCATGTGGTAGTCAGGAATTTCACTTATTGTAATGTGAAACAATTGTGTAGTACATGTGTAAGAAATCTTCCTTTTCTGCCCCTCTCATTCATCATATGGGTTTCCTGACATATCATCAGTTTTAATTTCATACTACATCCTCCTCCTTGACTGTCCATTTCTTTCTATGTTCTTGTGAGAACATTGTAATGTTTTAGGCTTCTTATCCTTCATTCAATTTAGCTGAACTCAATCCCTGTGCCCAAAGAGGGAATGCACAGATTCCTGTTCCTTCCCCTCACACCAAGAGCTAGCACGTTCCCTTTGCTTCTAGACAAAGACAGGCTAAAATCTAATTATGATCAGCAGTAGATCAGTGAGATTCACCTGGCTTTAAAAAAATAATATATATTTACTTTGCAGCCCCACTCCAGTCAGCATTTTCAGATTTGAGGAACTTGTTTAGATTACTAAAACACTGAAAAGACTAAGGTGTAATCTGATCACACAGTCATGTATTTTATAAAACCCTGTTGTAGGATCATCTGGTTAATAGTTTGTGTCTTGGGTGAATTGACAAGTCTGAAGAAAATATATAATTCCTGTCAAAATAATGTTGGGTTTTATATTCATTTTGCAAAAATCATTCCTCAGTGCTCCAAAGTTGGTGATTTTTTTTTTTTTAATTTAAATCCCTTTATAACTCATTCATAACTGTTGACAGCAGAGCATCTACAGAATACAAAGTAATCAGCACAGAAAGGTTTGCAACTTCTAGCAAACTGCCTTGTGGTGGTATGGTAAAGAAGATGGGAGGGTCCAGAGTAGGCTGTTGTGGAATGTTTTTCATATGTTTTTGGGTTTGTTTGTTTTAGGTTTTAGCTCATGTAGTTTAACCAAGGCTGGCATGGTCTCTGTTCTAAGTTTTTTCCTGCTAAATGGTTGTTACATTGAAAGCCTCAGGAAAGCAAATAAAAATGGCTAAACTGGCACTGTGGCACAGGCATTATTGGCTGATTTTCAAGAGATCAAAGTAGCATCAGGCAGAGGCAAGCAGCTACAACAATGTCTCATTCTCAAAGAGCCATGAAATGATTCTGAAAATCCACAAGATTCTGCTTTGATAATACTGGTTAGAATATTTATTCCATTTGCACTTTTTAAAGTCACATGTTTGTGACTTTAAAAGCTTGCAATTGACCAGCAAAGGGCGAGAGAAAGAAATGCTCTTGTATCTCTTTCAATTTTAAAGTGAGACAAAGCTAGTATAGAGGTGCCAAGTCCCTTATGACATCATAGTCCTTTTTTGAAATTATATTCTAATCTACTTTTTCTTTAAAAAGGCCACTTCTCACAGGCTGTTTTGCTTTAAGTAAGAGTCCTGTTCCTGTATTTAAGTATGCAATAGCAAAGCTTGTAAATAATGTTCATCACCTTACTGACATTCACTATTCTGCATATTACTAATTCTCTTTTCACACTCCTTTTTGCTACTTGAGTTCATGCTGACATAGCAAATGCAGCAGTGCTGGCTGCACAGTTCAAGACTTTCTGCCTTCTGGTCACTGCTGAACTGTTGTGTAAGCTTCTGAATGCTGATGGATAGTCTTCCCTCAACATCATCCTAAATAAAGTTCTCTCTTGCTTTCCTGCTGCGTGGTCGCCTCAGGGAGAAGGCTGCTCCCTATGTCACCTTTCTCTGTAAAAATTTGCTACCACAATGGTATTATCAGCAAATGTGTAGGCAATCACTTTAAACTTAGTTTGATATTCCTGTTACACACATGAAGATCATTTGCCACGTGAAGACACTTTTCAAATTTATTTTTAAAGTGAGTTAGCACATATCAGACCACTATGGTGCTGTTTATTTTCTCTCATGTGCAGTGCAAGCAGCCCCAGACATGCTGCCAGGTACAGGGATTTTGCTTTTGATTCTGTAGCATTGCTTTTTCCCTGTTAAGTTGCATTGCTGCATTCTGTAAATACTGCCATGCTCCTGTAGCAACTTACATCCTTCTGCTCTTCCTCAGAGGGAAAAGTACATTCCTTCATAGAATCATGGAATGGCTTGAGCTGGAAAGGACATTAACCATCACCTTGTTCCAACCCCCTGTCATGGGCATCTTCCACTAGACCAGGTTGTTCCAAGCCCCATCCAACCTGGCCTTGAACACTTCCAGGGATTTCAATCTAGTAGATCAAAAGTCAGTAAAATATTTTTCTGGCTGAAGGGGATTGAAATCACCTTTTGATGATGCTTGACAAAGCAACATTGCATTCATCAGAGCTTTGCCTCCTAAGTATGTTTGTCTGTGTGATAGTGCACATAATATGCACATATAATTATATGCAAATACAGAAATGTAGGAATTGGTACATTTTAGTTTGTCACATTCCTGATGTGGCATAACGAAGTGAATTATTTAAAATGGCTTACAAACTTTATAACTATTTTTCCAAGACATAAAACTGGTTTTGGAGTACTTTATTTCTGTATTTCTGTGGTTTCTGACTGGAAATTAAAAGGTAATTAAAGCACTTGAGACTTCCATATCCTGTGTTGCCCCGTAGGTTTATTATCTTCATGTGATGATCTTTGTAGATGAAGATTTTTGTGGAATAGAAGCTCTAGGAAAATGTGGTCATTTCATATAAAGTGATCAATCTCTTGTTCTTGCTTTTCAGGAAAACTTGAGCGCAGTAACATTTCTTCAAATCAGATACATTTTCTCACTTTCACATCAAGGGTATTCACTGGCAAGAGAGTGCTGAGCACCATAGCCTAGAAAAGTAGTTGTAGGCTTAGCTGACTTTTTAAAAATCATTTTGTGACAGATGTATCTCAAATTTTATGTTTTCTGTCCCAAAGGCAATCATTCTTCCTGCTGTCACAAAGTATCTTCTTCCGTGCAGCGCAATAGGGATAACAAAACTCATTTCAGTCTCAGTTTAATTCCAATGTAAAAAACTTGCAATGAGGTGGTAATGAACTTGAACTCAGTACAGATTACCTCCTGCATGCTTACACAGATGCCCAAACACAGGACAGATATTTTGCAGACATGGTTCTAGTCTGACAGTGTTGCTCCCTTTAACAGATTGAACCCTGAAATTTTCTGGTTTGCCTGTTGTTACAGTTAATACAGTAACACCATTTGGAGTTCACCTCCTAGATTTGAATTAGACCTACATAAATACATACGCAAAAGAAGAAAAGATGATCATCATGATTATCAGGATGAGATAATTCTAGCAAATAATGAGTTGGTAAGATGAAGAGTCTAATCCTCTGAAACAGAGAATGATCAGACCAATCAAAACCTTTTGGAAAGCAAAACTCACACATGTTTCATAGTCCCAGCTGTGCAGTCCAATGAGTGCTGTGCTGATAACAACCACCATCTCCCTCAATGCTTTGAATTTGGACGTGTATGTCTTTTCCAAAATACTGGCTTATTTGTAATAATTATTACACTCATGTAATTATTACTGTAAAGCTTATTATGCTCATGGAGAAACAGCCTTCACCTGAAATAAAACTGGAATATGTCTAGAAAAGTCAAAAGAATGACACCAGCAAACACTGGCTAGAAATTTCCTGTCAAGAAGTCTCTGGTGAGCCTTGTCCCATGCCCTGCTCCAAGCAGGTGCACCAGCTGTATGCCAAGTAGGGAAGGGAATGATCTTTATGATGCTGTCATTAGTCCTTTCTGGCCAGTCTGCTCTCCACTAACAATTCACACCAACAGTTAAATTAAAAACACCTCCTCCCATGCATTTGGCTTTTCAGGCACAGATGAGGTATCAATCCTCCCCAAATGTGGCTTTCTCTGGTGAGGACTTTGCTGATGTCTACGCTAATGTGTAGCCAGATGGAATAATGGGTCCACCCTGGGCTAGGAAAAGTCTAAAGACCTCTTTTCAGACAGGACCAACACCTGGTATTACTGTGGGCTGCTTTATGCAAATACTACAGCTTCATTATTATTGCACTACAGAATGCATTAGGCATCCAATTTCCTTTGTAAATGAAGCAATGTATTACTTCAATAGCTACTTTTGAAGCTCTCTGCAACTTAAACCACAGATGTTAAAACTATTGGAATTAAATGAACCCCCTCTGAATTGTAATCTTTGAATAGACTAGGGGTTTTTTTTCATTATAAAGTTTATTAAATGAAATACTACAATGGAGTAGAAAAAGTCAAATGATCTTATATGGCAAAAATAAAAACTTGAACCTTGCTATCCATACTCCATTGGGCATGGAATGCCAAAAGATAAACAAAAAACATTTTATTGTTAATGTTCTGTACCACATCGTGATGTAGCCCAAAACAGACAAATGTTTGCTCATAAATCTCTTATTTTTTTTTTTATTCACACTATAGACAAAAATCAAGACTGTCCTTCAAAAATACTCTGTCATCAAGTGAGTTTGAAAGTCTGTTACCCATCATATTTGACTATGTTTATGGTGCTGGAGAGAAAATCTGAGGTTTATGAGGTTCATTTTTTAGGTGATGCAGTGGCAGTGCAAATATGGGCTGGAGATTATGAAGCTCTGTGAAGATAAGGGGAAAAAAAATTGGGCAATTGCCATTGGAGAAGTTATTTCCAAAGACCATTGAATTCAGTGCAACACTTATAATCAAGCTGTTTCTATCAGAAAAGTTTAGATACCTATTGTATGAATGCCTAATTCAGGACTCCAGTTCCCAATACTCTCCCAGGAGGGATGGTTAGTAGCCTGATTTAGGGGCCCTGAATCATCCTGAGGATGTTCTGTAGATGTAAGGGAAGCCTGGGCTGTTAAATTTGGCACCCAAAGACTCGTCACTCATGGCAAGGGAATGTTGCCTTTTACAGGAGTTGGATCAGATCTCAGAAGTGTATTCTGTAGTTATCATGGTAAGCAGTTGAAGGTAAAATAAATGTAGGAGGGAAAAACTTAGCATGAGGAAAATTCTGCTGACACCAGCACCTGCTGTGCTTTGAAACATATGCTTGTCACTAGACACTGATTTATTTATTATCATGAAGTCAAGGAAGCCAGAAGTTATTAAAAAGAAGAAATGTGTAAGAGGCTAAATGTTAAGCTGCTGTTTAAACTTCAGCTGCTACAACATATTGGCTGCTTCCTTTGTTTGCTCAGTTCATATGATAAAAAACTACTTCATGCTTTGAAATAAGGGTAAAAGTCCACTTCTGGTTACTTTCCTTGTTTGCATAGAGAGTAGTAGCCACTAAACAACATAGTTACAGCTCCCTTATCCTAAATTGTTGTTTATTTTCATAGGAAAACTATTTGATAACTCTTCTGGGCAAAGTTACTTAGTTACAAAGTTTAGCTTACGTAATTTTGGCAACTTTATGAGTTCTGCAAATATTTGGCCATTTTGAGTAGATAGATGTGTAGGAGTTATACTTCTATACTGAAGAATACTTTTTTAGTATTTCATTATATGTTGCTCTAATTTTTCTATCATTGTAATTTGATGTGTTTATTTTTGAAAAAGAACTTATGATCAGTGATCCTTAGTAAAAATATGCAGCTAATCATTTGAATGGATGGGAGGGAGAGGAAGCTTTCTAAATAAAGTATGTCCTCTTTGTGGAAGCAAGTGTTTGGTAGAGAGCTCTTTCCTTGCCCTCAGGTTGTCTGTTGCTTCTTCAGTTGTTAAATTATTCTGTACTCAAGAGAACATTATTGGTCAAATGTAAACCCATTATTTTTCCACTGAAATTTCCATTATCTGTGAGCAATTCCATCTTGGGGAGGATTATCATATTTTACATTTTCTACAGTGCTCAGCATGTGTTTCATTACTGTGCACCATACCTGGGAAAATGTCATTTATTATTTCATGCACCAAAATACTCTGTCTGCATTGATGAGCATTCTTGTCTGACAAGTGCAGCTGCTGGCCCACACTCACATGTCTTTAGCTTTGTTTGAATCTCATCTCTGCCATCATTAACAATTCATGCAAGGAGCAAAACCAAAGGAGAGTAGTTCAGGGAATTTGGAGTGCTTGCTTTAACCAGCTCTCACCTTCTAAGAGAGTAGGAAGGATATTATGAACCATGTGGTACATAAACAGTACACAAACCAACCCTGTCCCCTGTGTACATTAATGAGATAACAAGAGATGCCTGTAGCTCAGCAGAGATAATTTTTTAAAATTGCTTTTTGCTTTTTAATTGCAGGTTTTGTGTTTTATAGATTTTGTTTAAGCTGTCAGTAGCAGTGCATTTATGGTGTATTTAACAAACACAGAATTGAATACTAATAAAAAGAGGCAAGCAGACTCCTTTCCATGTGTATACCAGGCTCTGACAAGATGCTGTGAACTGATAATGAGTTTTAAATAAAGGGAAATTGAGAATAAAGCTATAAGAATAGTTGAGATCTTCTTAAAAAAGCGAAATTTGGTTTCCAGAAGCCTGTAAGTCCTGTCCAACAGCCACAGAAGCTCAGGATTATCCAAAAAACAGGGGACAGTATCAGTCTGCTCAGACTTTTTTGGACTTTGGCTGAACTTTTTCATAGTCCACTGGCCATGAGCAAGTGCTAGAGAGGACTGTGAGTACTGACACCCTCACTCAGCTGGAAAGGCAGTATCATTCCCAATGAGGTTAACATGGGATGAGTTGCACTGTAATTGAAGGGCATTAGCATTTAATAGAAATTAAGAAGGAAGCAGAATTCCTTAAGGCCTGACATTATGGGCATTTGGAGAGGATGAAATGTTTCTCATTAACAACCTATGTGCTTTTTGCCTGCACTGTAGATTTTTCTGAATGAGCACCTGGCCTCTGACTCATATTTATTCAATCCAAACATCTGAAGCATATGAATAAATGTTACTGATTTTCCTAGTGATTAAAGAAAACATGGCCAGAGACATGAGCAATACCAGGATTTAATGTGTCTCAGACCTGTGTTGAGAACTGTATTCTTCTAAAGAGAGTGTAAAATCAGGGATGCTGGCATTGCCCCCAGCACAACCTCAGTCAGGGTTGTCTAATACTTTGAACTTATTTCAAAATATAGGGTTTTTCTGGAAAATTTGAGCAGTGTTTGTCTAAAGTGGGAGCACCGTGATATGAAGATATACTGAAATATTTCTTATACTGTTTTCCTTCCAGTGTGCAAAATAAGCAGGGCATATAATGGAGTAGACAACAATAACTCTCCACCATCCCAGTGAGAGATTTATACCCACTTGCTACCTTCCATGTCCCATCTGGGGGAAAGAAGGAAGGAAATACTCCAACATTTCTACTAGCTTGCTGCTTCTTCAGAAGAAAATAATAATGGATTAATGTTTCCCACAGCATCTTGAATTTTTCCAATTTTTTTGTACCTTTTGGATTTTTCATAGTAAAACACTCTCTCTTCCCAATTAGAAGCATTTGAAATTAGCATCCATTCCACTTGCTTGTGATTACAATTACCACCAAAAGTGGAAAGCCCCATTTCTGTTCTGCTTGGCAGTTGCATACGTGGCTTGCTTGGGAACATTCATACTTAGACTATCTCAAATCCAGAGACTCCAAAGCTTCAGAAACTGGCAGATTCTGTAGATGGTCCCAAGGCATTGTAGTGAAAACTCTGGTGAGAATGTTTCCTCACTACTGATTGTGTGTTTGAGCGAACACAGTCTGCAACACAGGAAAGACTGACTTTATAAAAAATTAATATGTATCTGATAGTTCAGTCCAGGTCAGGAAGTAAATTGCCTTTTTTTTTTTCATCTCTCAGAGACTTAGCTCATGGTTAAGTGATGCTGACAGTGTAGTGAACTCCTCTTCTGCTCAGGGAGTCCTGAGTGTAGTTCATAGAGCTTATCCCGAGAGCTGCACCTTTGATCTTTGGCAAACTGACAATTACTGTGACTGCACTGAGCAAAACCACCTCCTTCAGCTCTTTGTAGCAGTAAGAAAAATGTAGCATTATTATAGAGAGGAAGATATTTGCACCTGTGTTATAAATTATTTACTCCTTTCTGCCAGCAAAGATTTAGAAATGCAGAAGGTAAATATATGGCTTATTGAATTTTTAGTCTTTAGTGATCTCTTATCTTCCAAAAGCCTTTTTTTTTTTTTTTTTTCTTGATACTGGGGGCAAAACAGTATGGGTTTTCATCTCTTTCTTCTCCCTGTCAGTGCAGTGCTATTTTTGCTTAAAAAGTGAGTCTGTGCTAATATTGTCTTTGTGAGATAAGATGAACTTCTTAACAAATCTGCAATAGCATTCAAATAAAAAAATTCCTTACAAATGCAACTTAGCAGCCAAAGAGAAAAAGCTTGTATTCAATATATTGTTTAAAAGATTTCAGTTTCAGTTCTCCTCCTTGGTACTTGGGAAAGAAAATTGCTTCCTTCTGAAGAACAGGCTCCAAAACTTTGGTCATCTTCTAAAAAGATACTAAAACAAAACAAGTAAGATGAAAGAATTACATTCACTCCTAATTTCTCATAGAAAGGTTTATTCCTCTAAGTCTCCACATTGTATCTATTAACAGAAAAGACAACAAATGCATTCAAAAACATTGAAATGAGAATTTTATCCAGCCTTGTCATTTGCCCTCAAGGAAGTACATGGAAAAAGTAGTGTGTTTCAGATTCAAATAGAATTTTCCTTGTGTTTTACAAAGTTCTCTTAAAATCTACCTTCTAAAGAGAAGAGCAGATGGTTTATTGGTAGCACTGTTGGGATACAATTTCCAGGTTGCTGGAAAATACAGTCTGCATCCCAGCCAATGCATTTTTGGATAGGCTGTTTTGGTTAGCTCCCTATCTAACCAAAGCAGAGCTACTTATTTTTTTTTCTTTTTTTTTTTTTT
>VWYO01020127.1:547191-579874 GCA_013400275.1 Rhadina sibilatrix
AAGGGGGAAAATTCCTTTGCTGCACAAAAAAATGCAGTAGGACATGAATTCAAACCATAGTCACCACTAGCACAATGGACCCCCGTTGATAGAAAGCTGCCTATTTATTCTACTTTAAGAACTCCTGTAGAACAGTTCAGCATTTCCAGTGTCACTAATAACTGGAGCTGGACAAGTTCTAAAAAGAGAAGCATACATCCCAAAGTGTGTCAGTCATCTCCTCCAAAATCTTTGCACAGGGATATCAGTGTGACTGATAATCAAAAGCCAAAATGTGCCTTCATGTGTGTGCTTGATTCTATAAGGACTTGAGAGGCTTTTTCCTCACACCATTTTCATTGTCTCTGCTTTGAGGTTCAAACAATTTATCATCTGAATTTCAAAACAACAGAAAATACCTGCTGTTTTGCCTTTGTCTCATTTGATAAGCATGCAGCATTATCCCAATAGGAGTTTAAGATGATAAAACATCAAATGAGATAGAAGGCAGGCTGAAATGGTTATATTGTCATTAACTTACAGCACCCTTGGCTGTTACAGTGTATTTGTGCTGTGCTGTAAGTCTCAAATGAACAATTTGAGAGTAAATGAATAAAAATTGTATGATAGGTTAGTGGGGTGTTCATGACTCCAGATGTTACAAACTTAGAAGCTTTCACTACTCCTGTTAAAATTACTTGTGAAATAGAAACTTGCTGGTTATTTTGGGAGTCATCTTCCCTCCCTTTTGTGTTAAATTACGGTTTGTGATGGAGATAATATCTGAAACTATGGCTGTATCTTCACACCTTAGCATGAAGCACTCTGCTCTGGTTGTGCTGTCAGTCAGAAGCCAAATAAAGCCACCTGACAGGGCACTAGTAGGATTCCTGCTGTTTGCACTAAAACTCCAGGGTTGCATGAGCCAGGAGAAGCAATGTTACGATGCTGACAGCTGCTTGTAGGGCCTTGCTTTGTTTAATAGTCACTGCAGAGGGCACTTTTAGGTGTGTTGGAAGGCACTGTCACTGCAGTGCATTGAAAAATACTGGCAGAGAGCCTAGCAAGGCATCTGACCCTGATCAAATATTCCTCTTAAATGAAAAGCGTATTTAGCTATTCTGCTCAGCCTGTTCTTAGGCAGCTAGTAATGGAGTTGGATGCTCTTGCTCTATTTTGAGGATGTCTTATTGAATCATGCATAGAATGATGTGACTAATTTGTGGAACAGAAGTCCCTGTGCATCAGCTGTTCGCGGTCGTTTTCCTGGGGGGAAGATAGAACTTTTCATGTTAAAAAGACACTGATCATTCTTTTCAGCATATCAAAGAACAAATGTACTGTTGGCTTTTCTATTGAAAAAAATGTAATAGAACAAATGGCTTTTATCTGTATTTTCATCATTAGACCTGCATAAATCTCACTGATGCTAATGGGACTTGTAGCAATGTAGATAAAAGCCAGTCACACTGTTGAGATGTGGAGCCCAACAGAACAAGGCACACCACAGAAGCAGGAGGATTCATCCCTGTAGGGACAGCCTGCAAGTGTGTGACTCAGCCTGCTTGGAATAAACCAAGCAAAAGTTTATTATTAATAATAATTATATTATAATATTAATATTATTATAAAAGGTGTGCGAAGCTAAGGCTCTCCACATTGATGTACCCCATCAATCTGATTAATGCAGTGGCTGTAAAAACTTACTGAATTCTCAACTTTTCTGCTGCCCAGATGGATCTCTCCAGAGAAAAAAAGTTTGGTCTCTGCATCCACTCAGCTGTAGGAGCACATATGATCTCAGTGATGGAAGAGACACAGGGCAAACAAAAGTCACCTGGACTCTGTGAAAGGGAAGGAAGAGATGGGACTTTGAGGGTTGAGCTAGAGATCTGAATTGTGGGCATAATGGGAGTACAACCTGCAGGCTCACCTTGAAGAGTAGGAAGGGAGTGAGGGGACAAAGGGTCAAACCTGTGGGATGCTGTAGAGATTAAGGAGAAAAAAAAAAAAAAAGGGAAAACCAGCAAGCAGCGGGCTCTTAAAAGTATCTAGAAATATGTGGCGAAGGACACCATTAACTGAGAGCAATACAGTTAGTCCACAGCTGATCACAAAGGGAAATGTTGCCACTGTGAGCAGAAGAGGAAGGAAGTTGTGTGGGTGGACCCTAGGACAGAGGCATTAACTGGGGCGGTCTGATAGAGAAACACAGAATTACTGATTTCAGTGGTGACAAGACCAATAAATCATGCAATCAGCTGCATTCCTTGATAGTTTCTGAGAGGATGTCTACAGTACAGTTTGATTTCTGCCCAAGTTCTGTCATGGACACTTGAAATCTGTAGACCAAAAGCTGCAGACACACTGCCACCAGCATTTGCTTTGACCTAGATGAAAATAGTAGGGATTTTATTTTTTTATCTTTTATTTTGCTCTTTGAAATAGCATGTGTTGACCTCTTTAGTAGTGTAACATATACACTGAATGTTCAAAGCAAAGAATAAGACTAAGAACTTGTTATGGAAGTCTTGCTCAAAAGAGAAATTGGGACGGGAATGGTTTTGATCAACCCCTTGCCTAGGATTCCACCTGTAAATGCAACTCTTGCACCTCTCTTGCTATCCAAGCTTAAGAAATGCAGCATTGCCCTTTAACACATGAGTCAGAAAGGCAGGCTTTCTGTAAGGTGATGTGGCTGCTGTCTTCAGAACATCCTTTACATCTTACCTGGGGCTGCGTGACATTATTGTTACTGTCCCACAGCCTCTTTATGTCTGCCAGCATTTTCTTTCTTGAAAAAAAGAGCATACTTGTGACATGTGCTTCTGAAAAGGCACTGTGTTGTCATCTGATATATTTGGGTATTCTCAAGTTCACAGAAAAAAAATGGCAAGTTATCTTTTCATCACAGGATATTCAAAGTAAATAGAAAAATAAAAATCTTACCAGTCCTTACTGCTCAGAGGAAGTCTATAAACAGGACTCCCAAGTGTATTCAAATAAGCTTTGGAGGGATTGAAGTGGTGTGATTGAAGTGTGAGTAATTCTATTTCTAGAGAATCTGCCAAGAGTACAACAGGAAAGGCTGGCAGTGGAAGTGTTCCCTGTTGCTCCTGGTAGGACAGTGACCACACAATTTAGAGAGATTCAGTAGAACTTTCTTGTAAGCAGATTGGTTCCTGCCTGTGTTGCCTTGAAGAAGATACAAGGTGATTTACTTACAGGAATGTAAGTGCAATCCTTTAAATAAAAACTGCTATTGACTTTGAAACTCAGTTACCAGCACTGATGAATTTTTGAAGTCAATTTACCATCATTTAATACTATTTTAGAATAGCTGCTAGTGTGTCACCTTTTTATTTCTATCAATTAAATACATAATAGATAGAGAAGCAGGACTGAGAAGTCCCTGAACACCATGGAGACACTATTTTTTCAGTGTTGCATTGTGACATACTCATGATCTTTTTTTCTTTGCTTCCTTAGTTTTTTGGTTTTTTTTTTAAGCTTCCTTATTTCATTTCTGTTCAGTGTGTGTGTTCATTTTAGTGATAGTATAGCTCATTGTGGAAATTATTTAATGCTCACTTGTGAATACTACTCCAAGGCACCCAGCGAAATTAATATCTTAGTAGCCACCCAGTCATCATGCTTCCTGTGTCAGCTGTAGAACTCAAGAGTTATATTGGAAGTACTTAGATAAATCTATTTCCTCAGAATGGCTATGTACTTTCACTTTGTCAAAATACCTGCGTGTTGGCTTTCTTTGCTGCTTAACTGCTGTTCTATCTGTTCCTAACTTCCCCTGTTTAACAGCAGACAAACCCAGGGAGCACTGAATGAATCGGATGATCCCGAAACAGGCTGTCTAACTGATAACAAGCCAACTTCTCGACACTTCTATCCTGTCGCCTTGCTGCTTGTCAGCTCACACTTGCTGGTGGTGTGGCTTATTTTAAGTCTTGCTTTGCTATTAGCCAAATATCAATAAACTTCACTCGTGTTCCTTTCTTTTCTACGAACAGCAACAAACTAACTCTAGAAAAAAAGGAATTATGTTGTAATATTTCTACAGTCTCAGACCCCAAGGATTCATCTTTAAGATACCAATGTCTGAAATGTACTGTGTTTTCATTCTTTTTTTTTTTTTTTTTCCTCTGAACTCTGAGAAGTATACTATGCATTGAGTGAATTGGTTTGCTCTTTCTGTTCATGGTAAAGCTTTCCCACTGTAATTAGCGCAAAGAAAGCCCACTTACAATGCTGTCACTGTATAGAAGTTGTGGAATCCTGAATGCTTGAACCCCTCTTCCCAGAGTAATTAGTCTGACAAGAAAAAAAAAAAAAATTAAAAATGAATTTGCACAACACAAACTAACCCCTAGACAAATATGGCAGGGCAATGGTTTGTGAGACTTCTCTTTCGTTGTGTTTTTTTCATTGTTACTAGCTGATGGGATTGTTTTCGTTTAATAAATGATTATTACTTTGCTACAACTAACTCTTTTCTGTAGAGTAACTAAATGGAATAGAATAAGTTCTGTTTTGTAATGAAATTAACCTGTTTGTAATTGTTGCTTTAGTTGCTTTTGCTTTTAAGACACTTTTATATTCTTTTTAACAAAGTCCTGTTTCTGTCTTGACTTTGGCACTTGTGACTTTTGTACTGTATGTGAACGAACATCCTTCCTTTATAAAGCAGAGAGGTGGATTGGGCTGTTTGAAAAGCCATTCTCTCTTTTTTTCATTGCAAAGCTGAACATACAGGAAATGAAGCAGAGATGAAACTTTCCTTCACTAGGGCCAGACTTAATAAAATGCCTTATTCCTAGAATGCGCATTTTAGGGCAATGTATACTCGCACATATATAGCAAACAAATTAAAAAAAAAAAAGGTATGAAAAGGTTTAAAAGGCAAATATATTTCTGGAATTAGAACAAAATGTATCATTAAAGTATTTAATTTTTTTTTAACTGAACTTTAAACCTCAAGGGCAGATATGTTAGGGGGGATGGAAAATCTTATCACCTATTTCTGAGGGCAATAACTGTACTGGGCCTGGCCTTGGATTTAATTTTGTAAGATGTATCATCACTCGTGGAAAACAAAAATGTAGAGTTGAATCTTTGTTATTTTTACTTCAACTGTTGCTGAAACTCTGCAATGAACAAATAAAGCATATTTATTTATTCTGTGTTTCATGAAGTTGTACTTTTTCCCCCTTTCACTAGAGAAGGATGCCGCATAGAGAATGTTCTGAAGAATGTCAAATGCAGAAAGTATGCATTCAACATGATACAGCTGATGGCTTTCCCAAAGTACTACAGACCTCCAGAGGGGACATATGGAAAAGCTGACACCTAAGTTTAACAAAAGTGTAATCAGGAACATGCATCATGCTTATTAGTGAATATAACAACCGCTGTTTATGACGTGTGAATTGGGAATGTATAACCAGTGGAGGTGTTATTTTTGTCAGGTTTTATCATTTTACATTAAAATGAATCTGGTTAGTCATTATGAAATAAATACCATGAAAAAGCAAAGGACTTGATATTCTGAAAATCAAATATATTCAACATATCTTCGTGAAGTTGAAGCTTAATATGACTCATAAGCCAGCTAGAAATAGGTTTTGGGGTCATTTGATTGAAGATTAAAAAGGGAAATGGCATTTGCTGTAAGAATGGAGATTAGTAATCTGAAAGGTGGCATTCTGACTCCAAGCCAAGCCCTGAGATTTGATTTAAGGGGTCTCTTGCTGCTGAAAAAGGTGTTTTCTGGAACCAGCAGAGCACTGAGATCTTGATCGCTAATGATTAAACCCTTCACATAAATGTTTATGAAAGATGTTAATGTTGACACCTGGGTTAAATATAATTTTGGTAATTACAATTAGCTTCTTTACGGAAGCATGGTAACTTCATAATATGTTTTTAGTAATGGCAGGCTGTAATTTTAGTAATTCCATTCTGATTCACTGCAGTTTATTTGGATGTATCACTCTTGGTTTTCTATACCCCAGCCAAATACCACTTATTTCACTTTCACATAAATCACTACTGAAATCAGGGAGATTAAATCCACAAGTAAGGTGACCTGAATTTGACCTCCTATTTAGTGTAAACGTTTAAAGGAAATTTTCTTTACTGGTAGGGAAAATAAGTTGTATATACAGGAGTCAATGTATCTTTAAGCTATGAAAACATGTATGTTATTAAAAAACCTAAAATAAATGTTATGAGTAAACTGCTGTAGCAGGACTAGTTAGCCACTGCAGCTGATTTATATCAAATTTGTAATGCTGCAGGTAGATGCTCTAGTATGAAGAACTGTCAGCTTTAAAAATGAATGTTAATGCTCTGCCAGCTTGTGTTAGTCCTGAAATTTGTCTTGCAAAGAACGTTTGTGTTTTCTAATTGTTTCTATTTATTACCTTCTTCTGCCTCCCAGAGAGAAATACAATTTAAAACTCCCAAGTATTTACTGGTTACTGACCTTTATGTGATGCATTCTTTTCATATCTAGAGCAGAAGTACGAGAGGTTTATCCTAATGAAACTACCCTGGGAATTTGAGCATCTGTAGGAAATTGTAATTGCCATGGATAAAGAAGTAAATGTTTGTTTGCTCCTGTGGAAGTCAAAGAAATCTCTATGCACTATGAGTTATAATTTGTTCTTTTTAGTCCATTAATACCCATTACTGGGTATAAATCTGTAACTATAACAGAATTTAAAAGCCTGATTCTGCAGATTCTATTTGGGTGATCTCATGGAACTGATCTATACTTTGGCTGAAATTAAATCCATCTTGTATAATTGCAAGATCAGGCTTTGGAGTTTGTAGGAAAACACCAGAAAGAGATCCTTGTTCTGATATTCATTGATCTTAGTGGAGCCAGAAATTCACCTATACAATATATTAACTAATTGGAACTTTTTTTTTTTCCCCCAAAGAAAAGTAGGTAATGTAAGTAGTGTTTTGGTGCATTATTTTTTTTCTTATTATATACTGTGCTATCATTAATCACTTCCTTGTTCTTGGAATGTATTGCTTCAGTAGATGTTGGAAGAGTTGGCAATGCATCAAAGATAAGCTTGGACCGATGAGAACATAATGCCTTGGTTGCTTCTTGTCATGTACCAGTAGAAGTGGACAATACTCATTGGGTGGCTGGATATTTGCATAAATTAGTGTTTGGGTCTATGAATATAATGTAGCTGATCTGTATGAACCTTTTTTACGGATTTATGGAGTGTAATCCTTCCTAGAAAAGTAATATTGTCTTCTGTCAGGCTGCTGCACTAGCCCTCACTATATACATGTTTATTATTAGCTTAAAAAGCCCTGCATGTGCAGTTTAGAGATAGTGATAAATTCCTCATGGATCTCTGAAATAACCTCCAGGTATGCAGTGGAGAATGCCAACCATTGTACAGTAATTCTGAAACTATCTGTAAAATCTCAGTGGGGATGGTGTTCCCTGCTGGGTGCTATAGGTACCTAGACTTCTTTATCTGAGTCCCATTGGCATTCTCTCAAGTTAAAAATATGAAATTATCTAGATTTTCTTGTCAGGAAAATAGTCTTTCAAGATTATGCCTCAGCATTTTAATCCTCCCTGGGCTCTAAATTGCCATCGTCACTACCGTGTTATTTTTGTGTGGAAGTTGTTTTTCACAACTTTTGATTTGATGAGGAAAAAGAAAAAAATGGCACTGGATTACTGTCCTTTTTGTTTTAACAGCCATTCACAGTATGTTCTTATGAAATTAATTAATCTCCTATTTGCTAATGATAATTAAGAAAAAACCCCCATCACATCAGTGGGCTGCAGTGAAACTTCATTGTGCTTGGGCCATTACAGAAGAGTTGGCTGGGGTTTGTGCTAAATAATACTGAAATTTTTCCCACTGATTTTTGGATTGGAACATCTTGTTGGAGGTCAGGAGAGCTTTGTAAAACCTGCTGAATTGCTCCATGTCTCCTGGGGAAGCCTCGTTGCTTCCATACCAAAACAGGCCCAAATGTTTTGTTGTTTGGTCACTGCCTGCTGGGGGCTGCTGTGGTCCCCTGTGGGCAAAGGCTGTGCCATCAGCTGAGTTGTCAGCTGACCATGGATTCAAAATCCATGGGTTTCCTTTTATGAGGAAGCAAGGAGGGCTTCGCTGCAGGTTGATGGTTGGAGTACATTTACTCTTTGTAGCAGCTGCTTCCAACTCTGTGGGGTGTTTGAATGCCTAACAGAGGAGTTAAATCATCCCTGGGGTGTTGCACATTGTCTTGTAGCTCACTGTGGATATCAGAGGAGTAAAACTAAAGATCTAATTTTTATAAGCAAACTACATTGTTTGTTTTGCAGAGGGATAAGGTAAGCATAGTGATTTTGGTAGTGGCTTCACAAAAACTGATCCACACTGTAAGGTGTAGAAAATAATCTGATTATAGGGGAGGGCAGTTCTCAAGGGCTAAAAGATGAAAATTCAAAAATACATCTGGCATCTAAAGCCAGATCTTCTCTTACAGAAGATATTATTTGTAGAAATCAAATCAGGATCCATCTTGAGGAATCCTGAAATAAGGGCTTCTAGCTTTCAGTATTTGTACAATGCATCACACACATATATGGGGGTTTTGTACCACAGAGTACTGTCTAAATAGAGAGCTACTCTAAAATACCTAAAAAATTAAGGAAAGGAATGTTTAAATAATTTTTTTTCCCCAGAAATGATTGTAATATTGTTATAATGTGTAGCGTGACATGAAGCAGGCAGGTCTTTTTTTCTGAAGTCTTTTGAGGAATTTTAAATACATTCTGGTTAATGTTTATACTTTGGCTTTTTTGGAGCAATTAGGAAACAAAAATTTTTAATTATGGTGTCTGATTTTTGTCTATGTGAAGCTGTGTATTTTGCTGGAGTCCTAGCAATGTCTGTGTTATAAAGAAAAAATAATTTAAGAGGACAACTGAAACAAAATATGAACTGAGAAGTAGCCTTAATGAAGCCCTTTGCAATGTTAATTTTTGTACTGTCTGAATTTTGCCATTACATAAGTGAAATGAGGAAATTAACAAACAATTTTGTGTCTAGATCAATCTCTCCTGATGAAAATTCACTTAGTGGCAGTGGAATAAATTGTAATGGTATTCTAAATCTTCACTAGTAATTTCGGTATAAACAAGTGCAACACTTCATTTTGAAGCCTACTCTATAATATGCCTATTAAAAGTTTCAGGAAAAACTTATTTTTATTTCTAGATTAAACACAAGTTCCAAGAAATCCTATGGTCCATTAAAAAAAAAAAAAAGGCAGAAAATGCATTGAATGTCAACCAGTGTAATAAAGAAAGCAACTGCATTGAAAACTATGCAGCAAAATTACTTGTGTGAATTAATGTATGTAATAAGTTAACAGTCTTAAATGAATATTGTGTCAGTTGGTTATGTTGTAAATTTGAAACCATTGATATCTATATTTATGCTCCTTTTTATTTCAGAGAAGTGTACTGTATAGGCAATGCCATGAGACATGAATTTGCATCTTGCTTTTCACTTCCTTGAGGCTTAAAAGCAGATGTTTACAAAGGAAATGCTTTAAAGTAATTTGATCCTCTTGAAAACACAAACTTACCTTGTATATTGCATGTTTACAAAAAAAATTCATACAAATGCTTTTTTAGAGAGAAAGAAAAAAAAAAAACACAACTTCTCAGACTTCGGTCCTTAAAACATTGCTTTTTTCTCTTAGTCATGCAACACCTCGACTGTTGTGTTGCCAAGCGTTTGGCTTGCACTCTGCAGGGCTCAAACATTTTTTCCCTCTTTCTTTCATAGCATCTGCTGAATATGTAATATAACAACCATGACTATCAGCATGATACTCATGATCCAAGGTTAGAAACTTGCATTTGCTCAGATATGAGCAAATACTTCAGGGCAGATAAATCTAAATATAAGACACGTGTGAACCAGTGTCTTCCTATCCCAAAGAGCTGAAACATAAGGCATAGAATTTGTGTGTTGTCTGGAAAAAAGAGTTACACCGGGATCTGACTATGATAAAAGAGTGCTCTGGACATACCAGGTTCAGAGTGGTGAGATTTGAACCATGCTGCTCTTACTTATATCTCTAACTGTTGGCAGTGGTGTTTGGTTACTCTTTCTATGCAGGCAAAATGCTTTAAAAGTTTTCAGCACTTCTGTTTATGAATGGTCTGACTTCAAAACTTCTAAAGTCCAATTTACTTTGGTACTTGTTTTCCTTTTGTGTACTTGTCCCTTGTGATGTTCCTATCTTACATTCTGGAGCACACAGGGCTGTGTATAAGTTAACAGGACTTCAGTCCACAGCACGTGTTTGTCCAGAGAAACAAAGCACAACTATAGGAATTCAATGCTTTTTATATTTCAGGACTTATCATTTTTGTTTTGTTGCTGTCTATAAGCCATGTCCATTGTACACTATGTGTATATTTTTATTTAAATAAATGTAATGTTTATTTTTTATGTTTCTGACTTTTTTGTTTGTTATTCATTTTTCATTGTCATTGCGGTGGTCGCTCAGAGGGAGGACTGTCCATGCTGGTGAGAGTGTGTTCTCTCCTAAAGGAGTTGTTGGAAGCCCACTCACAGGTCTCATCACTGCTAGGAGCAAGGATTTGAGCAAAGTTCTGCTACAACAGTTAAAAGCCTGCAATGGGAAAAAATTAATAGTTCCTATTCTTCCTAGTCTTACCACAACTTTCATCCCAGAACCAGGTGGGTCATGCATTTTCTAGTTCAAAGCAAACAAAACAGTCACGTGCCCATAAGGAAATCCCTTTCACATAACTGTTGAACTGTAATTCAGGTGGGATCAACACTTTTCACAATGAAGACTTTTAAAAGGCTGTTGTGTCGTGCTTTGTCTGGTATTACATCTTCACTGTCTCAGTGACTGACCATGGGTAAAAAGTATGGGTTGCTTCTGTGCTGTTTTTTTGAGCTGATGTTGGTATCTGGATTTACTTATATGATCTCTCACCACAATGAAAGGTAAGTTCCCCACAGTTGGCTGAAATGTAGCAAACAGATCTTCTTTTTGGATATATGATAAAATGTGTCTCATCTGTATTGTCAGTACTATGAGTAGATGAGTTGTTGCATAGTTTAGTATCTATCTTGGTTTATATATTTTATCACTTTGAGTTTTACTGAGATATATTTCATGAGATTTTAATTACTTGCAAGGTTCTCGATAACCTTTAGAAAACTCTGGGAATTAGTGGTTCTTATGGAAATAAGTTTAAAAGCTGTTAGCACTCAGCTAACAGGAGGCTAGGAGTTTTGTCTTTTACTAATAAAAGTGAAATTCTTTTTAAATTACTTTGTCTCACTTTGCATGTTTATGGATTTTATTTTCCATGTCAACTGGCAGCCGCTTTCTTCTCATGACAATGTAAGAGAGAAAAAGAGAAAGAACCTAGAGCTGTAGTGAGATGACAGAATACGATAGTAAAAATATGTTTTCACCAATTCCCTTTCCAATGTTACTGCAGGGCATGCTTGAGAATATAACCTGATGTTTCTGAACACCCTCTACAGTGTTCTGCACTGGGCTGACCATTGCTGCTACTTAGAGAATGTGTACACAAATGCTGCTTCTGCTAGGCAAGAGCTTTCCTGTGAGTGTAGTGGTGAATCTTGTACAAATCACAGCCTTCAGTAGATATGTGACAGATGCTGTTTATGGAATTAAGGACAAGAGGGTTCTAGGTGCAAACTAGACTGATTGCTGCTTGCTCTGCCCAACTAAACAGACCCTTTGCATTGCTGTGTAGGCTGTCTGTGCCCAGTCCTAACCCAGTACGTGAATGAGAAGTACACTTGCTGTGCTGCAGGGAAAATTCTTGACATTATGAGAGGAGGGGATGTAAACTGCTTCCAAATAAGCTGGGATAAGGAGTTGGATTGACAGATTTCTTCCATGTGTTTATTTACGTGTATATACATACATATTATATTTATATTTTTATATTTTTACATGCTGTAGGATAGGAAAAAGCAGTGATATATAATCAGTTGAAATATGGAACTGGTGATATTTCTAGCAATCAAATACAGTTTTGCTGTTGGGAGTGTGGCACCAAAGAGAGGCTCACATGAACAAAGCTTTAGCTTGTAACATGCCTTGTAGCACGTGCTGGCTCTAATGGTAAGTTGCTTCCGGGGAAAAAACAAATGAAGAGAAAGAAATGGGAAAGAGAAGGTGTTTCCTAGACTAGAGTCTGCCATTCCTGTCAGGACTTTGAAGATCTTAAACTCTGGCTAGCCATTCCTTCTTGTACTCTGTTGTCACTAAATGAAGTGGGGTTCGTTCAGGACAGTCCTCTCTGCTGACAGCTTGTGAGCTTGCTTTGCCTGTGTCTTGGAGTCTCTCATGATAGCAAAAGGCTTCAGTCAGGGCACAGGAAGAGGAGGAAGGAAGGGGTAATTCTGTCCCAGTAGCAATCACTTTCCTGTCTCCCCCAGCAGCACCAGACCACAAGTGCAAGGCTGGGAGAATAACAGAAGAACAAGGAAAGGATACTGTAGTCTTTCCCCAGCAAAGTCTACCTGATATAGCCATTTTTCATGGAACAATAATTTTGATTGCTGCAATTTACAGGGCTGCTGACTTGAACAGAATTAGAACAACTGTCATAGATAAGCAGAGCAGAATTCACCCCTTGGGTGATATCATTCCTCAGAAGTTTCCTTTTAGAGGCACAAAAGTTTAAGGTCTGGACCTAAAGTCATTATTCACAAGCAAAGAATCAGAAATGGGGCACTTCAGGTGAGAAACTCCAAGGACAAGGTTTTGTGAGAGGTTTCAGAATCATTAAGGTTCCTGAACTTTGGTTCAGAACTGCAAAAACCATTTTGTTTGTACAAGGCTCCAGACAGGAAGAACTTATTCATGGTCACTTATTCATGGCAAGGAAGTTGATGGCAGTTTCCTGTAAATTATTATAATAAGTAGCTGATGCTAATGAACTTGCACACAGAGGGAACTCAGAGTTCACCTCATGGGATATATGTGAAACACCCAGCAGATAAACATGTAATAAAAATAAGAACACATGTAATAAAACCAGGGAGCAAAGAGATCTACAGACTAGGTAAGGAAGGTAATGTCTAAGCTCTGCATTTTAGGCAGCGTTCAACTTTTGTCTTTTCCTGAGACATTCTTGGAGTTGGAAGATTTTGCTGCTTTGTGACTGTGGTAGCAGCTACCATGACTACAGGATTATCAACATAAATATTAAAAATAAAAATACCTGAACAGATAACAGGATTGTTATAAGGGCTGTTCCTGAATGGCCAAACAGGTATTGTGCACAAACATTCTCATACAGGCAAAATGATTTTGAGGGAAAAATGATTGTACTACTTTATGCATTCTCCCAACAGCAAGGGATGAGGACAGTGCTCAGCTGAGAAGGTAAGGAGTGCAAGAATGCATCAAGGCAATCTTTTTTATGATTGATAAAAATCGTAATCACATCCAAAGATAACAAAGCATTTTAGAGGTTGATTGCAAGTCCTGATAGAAAGTACCTTACCTGCTTGTAAGTACTTCCAGCTAAGTTTAAATAAGTTAATTATTTACACCTCCTGTTCCACAGGCACATTTGATGCAAACCAAGGTAATTTTCAGCGTGGGTTAAAAACAGCCCCCAAATTCACAAAATAACATTAGCTAGTATAAAACAATACTTCTGATAGCTACTTTTACCTCCTCATGACACACCACCTCTGTGGTTTGTTGAAAGAGAGGATTATTAAGAAAAAATAAAAATCAAGGTTTTTACCTTTTTAATATCAGTATGGGAAATAGAAGTGATCATTTCATGAGTGGGAAGTAGTAGCTGTTAACAGATTTCTGTGTGAATCCAGTTAGTGTGCTTAGCTATAAAATGCTGAACAAGAGTTTTAAAAAAAAAACCAAATAAGTGGAGCACCCAGTTTATATTCAGGTATTCATGGGCATAGTTAATGGACATCAGCAGGGGAGATGTGATCCCACACTTTTTAAAAATCAACAGAAAGCAGTGCACACAATACAATTCCCTTTTGCACTTAACTTATTAAGTCAAATCAATTTTTACAAGCACATAAGTCAGAGTTCTGGCACTTAATTCCTTTTGATCTTCCGCCTGCTAAATTCTGCTTCCCACTGTGCTACCATGCAGTTTATTTTTAACAGATAATTTGTTTGGACACCATTAAAATGAAAATATTACAACTTCTAGCACTACTAAGGCACTGAAATTCCTGTCAAATTATTATCTGTCTGCACACAAACACACACACACATAGCCATTTGCACAAGGGGAAATTGAAGAGTTAAGAAAATTCCACTGTTCTGTTCAAGAGCATGAAGCACATGAAATCCAGGATCCTGAATTCTGCAAAGCCAGCATTACAGATTATTCCCACTAATTTCTGTGCTTGAGGCACAGCTTCTAGCTCCCATAGCTGTTAGGTGTCTGGAGAAGGAGACTTTCATGATATGACCGGTTTTAAATGGAAAATTTTGGGGCTGAGTTGTTGGATTTTTATTTTGTTTACAATGTGACATTCTTTCATAACTCTTTTGCATGATTAATGTTCTGAAAGTCACATTTCCTAATTAAGGTTTCTTTTTTCATCTGAGCACTACTTAGTGTTAGTATAAGGTATTTTCTGCATAAGTTATCCACATCTTTGGCATGAGGGTTTTCCTTCTCCTTACGTCTTTCTGTGAGGGGCATCATAAAATGTTTCAAATATTTCAATATCGATCATGCTGTGATTATACTACTTTTATTTTTTTTTTTTCTTAGAAAACTAGTAGTTCACTGACTTTTGCTGATGGACCTGCAAACAGATCTTACCCCCAGGTGTGCTCCAGTTGCAGCAGCCGGATCCACACTGGTTTGAGCACCAGGAGTTTAAATAGCCCCAAAGGCTGATGGATTGCTGATAAGGGCTGATGTCAGGGAGCCTCAATAAAGGCAGAAAACAAGATCTTGGGCTCACACACAGGTGAACTCATTGTTCTCCTTCAGGGAGGTGGTCTGGAGAAGTGTGGAGGCACCTTAGCTGGGACTGGAACTGTGTGGATCCTTTGGGTATTTTCATGATTTGTGACTGCACCCTCATGGATCATAAATACTGTCATAATCCTGAGGCCTACTAAATATTCTGACCTTTTGTCTCGCTCTTACACCTCTTACTCCTTTTTAAGTAATGATCTAATTAATAATTCAGTAGTAATTAATGATTTAATGAATAACCTACTTAAGCAGATATGAGTTCATGTCCTCAGAAAGGATGGTATTACAAAATACCACATCTCAGACACGTGAGAAGTTCCTTCTGTGGATTAAGCACTCTGGTGAGTCTTGATCTGAATCATCCCTTGTCTTGGTTTAGAAAGACAGGTATCTGCCAGGGAAAGCTGGAGTTTCCCTTGGAATGGAGAATGTAAACTTCTCACCCCCTCCAAATTATAATTTTGCAATCAAGGGCTTTCAGGCAAAGATTTGGGAATAGGAATAACAGTTCTTTACTAGGAATATTAACAATACAAATGTAGTAGAAAACAAAACCACCCANTATAGCAATAAATCCCTGCCACTATATAGCAATATGGACCTAATATAAGACCACAGGAATCTTCTAGTGCCTAGTTTTCATCTGCCAGAATTATTTTTACAATCTAGCTTCCTGCTTCTATTGTTTGTCTGGTAGCTTGGGAAGCTGGATGCAGAACTGGGTCAGGAGAACTGTTGTACAAGCTTTGCCCTTTGAGCCCTTGCAGGATTGCTCAACAGAGAGCTCTTAAAAATCAAGGCAAAGTGCAGGCTCAGCAAACGGTGTGTACAAGTCATGCTACCAAGTTATACCTCAAGAGCAGGAATCGGATCCACAGGAGAAAATTCTGTAGGACAGCTTTGCCTTGGATATGCCAATATCCAATATTGCAAATAGGGAGCACCTCAGTCAAACTGCGGGGTCTGGATCAGGTCCGATTTTATTATGCAGTAGGGAAAATATGACTGATTAGCTTTTTTGGATCTAGGTTATGTTAAGTAAAATGTCTGCTTATCCAAGGCTTGGAAAATGTATGTCTTACGGTGAGTTTTCACTAAACTCGTTAAGACAAAGTTATGATGTGGATTCCAGTGAGAAAACCAAAGCCTGGAACCTGGAATAAAATTATTCTAACCATGAGGCAAAGGGATCAGCAAACACCCACCTAATCGTCTGCAGGATAATGCAGTTCAGGAAATGTCAGGTGTAATTACCACCTTCTTCAAAATGCACATTTGTTTCATCTATCAGGTATAGAACATATTTTGTTCTGACTCTTGTTGTGTTTCTTTAAGCTGGGCTTGTGTTCTGCATCCAAGGCAGGATGAACATAGATAAACTTGACATTTGTGAGTGCACATTTAATTTACTGTTTAATAGAAAATTATCTGGTACTCCAATAAAGTTTTGAAGTATCATCTGCTAAAAGAATAAAGTGTAAACCCCAAAAATGAAGTCAATCTATGCTTATGGAACTCAAATAGGACAATAAATTTGACAGCAGGAAAACAAACAAACAAACAAAAGCTGTAGAAATAACACTCTGACAGTATTATTCATAATACAATCAAATCCTGGATTTGGGTGAAGTCTTTATGTATATGTAAAATCAGTTAATCAAGCAAATACTTGATTATTTGGAACACAAGGTATGTCATTCTTGAGTATTGTGTTTTAGTCCTAAATTTCATTTTGGAAGGTTTGGTTTGATGTTTTGATGGGGGTTGCAGTTGGGGAATAACTAATACAATTTTTCTGATAAAGACCTTATTTTCAGGTTGTGCTAGGGCCATAAGTCAGTGGAGAATTTATACACAATGTACTTCTTATTTAGAAAAAAATACTCATTCCATCTGAAATTAGATTTTAGACAAATGAAATTAGTTATAAAAATTAGCAAAATCTGTCAGGAAAACTAAGCATGCTGGGTGTTGGCATTTTGATCAGCATGTTTCAAAGTTAAAAACTAGAATAGCAAGCTCAGCCTTCTTGCATGGTACTAAAAACTTTATTCCACTTCAACAGTTTCCTCAATCATTTTCTCCCAGTGCACTGCTCAGTTCATGACTGGGTTTGACAAAAAAATGTGTTATAATATCTCCTATTTCTGTTATGCATTATTGAAACAGCAAAATGAAGATTAATAGCAATTAAGGCAACTTAAATTCCAGTTCAGCACACAAGGCAGATAGGAGTTTTATATCCATTCCTATTTGAGGCAGCTGGATGTTCACACTTACACATCTTTGCTTCCCTAAAGCAATCCATGCCACAGAAGCTTGACCTTGGAATTTTGGTAATGTGTTCAACTCCTCTATTTCTTTGTCTGGTATTTGCTACAGTTTTTATTGGCTGATAATTTTCATCCTCTTCCACTGTCTAGAAAAGGACATAAAGGAAAAGGTAAAAAGGTGTAGTGCGTAGCAATATGTGTTTTTTTTCATAACAATGTGGGTATATATACATTGTGCACCAGTGGGAATACAGAGACGTAACACTTTTTGTTTCTATATCTTCTTTTTCAGCAAATTACCATCGCTGTGGTGATATGTTCTGAGTTTGAGAGGTAGACTTCAGCAGGGAAAATGCTACTGATCACAGTTTTCTGAGTTGCTAACTGCAATGAGGTTTTGCAAATGATGCAAGATGTAATGCGTTGCCATCACAGTTCTGAGCCTGCAATCTAAATTTAATGCTGCTTTATTTCATTTGATCTGTTGGAGGAATTGTGATGAATTCCACACATCAAAATGTTTTCCAAAAGAAAATTAAATCTTTGCATTTCTCTGATAAATTAGGTGTGATTAGGACTATCACATTTTAAAATGGTGTAGGTTTTATAAGATGGATCTTTATTAAAAGTCCATATTTTATTACTTATATTTGTAGGTAGTTGATAACTCATTTGCTGTTTCTTTTCCCTGTAAAGACTTCTACAACAGGGTATTTATATCTGAACTTACCATAACAAAGAGAGCAAGACAAACAATGGTCCAAATAGAAGGATATGGGAAAAAATACTTGTGCACTTCTGTAGCATGTCAGATCCTCTTGCTTTATTCAATAGAGTTTCCTAGGACATGAGCCCAGAAGAAATTATTAACTCCTCCATGTTATACTTTAATATATATAACTTTTCTACTTTGAGCCAAATTACTTTAATTACACTGAAGGACTTCACTCTTTAGAAATACATGATTAATTGCTTACAAACCCCAGAAAATTCCATAAGTCCCTTGGTTGTGGTATGACATGAACCAGATAAAGTATGCCCAGATAATCCCATATACCTGAGAGCAATACAAATCCCAAAGGCATTGCCAGTCCTTCTCAGTTTCCCATGTGACCATGACTGATACCCCACATGTGCATCAGACTCCTTAGTGGGATGTGTAGGAATTACCTGCAAGCTCTCTCATGTGGAGAAGACTCCATCAGGAGTGGTTATTTTATCCAGTGCTCCCTACTGAATCCAAACCATTCAGCATGGAAAATAGTTAAAGCTTGGCCATATTCAGATAAAGGAAGGAGTACTTTGCAGCTTAACTCATGTCAGGTTCACGTGAGGTAGTCCTTACTTTTAGGACAGGCAATTCAAAACCAGCAAGTTGAAATATATAATCAAGGACTTTATGTTAAAGAGGAGACTTGGTTTACATCACTTCTGTTGTCTGTATTTAGTCTAATTGTCATTTACATCCCCTGGAGAAAAATGGCCACAGCCAGAAACATCATAAATCCAATTCTTTAAGGAATGTGGGACCTGTCCTCTAAAGATACTAGTCTTTGTCTAAGTTAGGAAGGGACTAAATAGGGAGTCCTGAAAAGCAGTTTAGACACCTACAGCCAAAGTTAGGATTTCTGAATCTTAGCCATAGCAACTGCTAGCTGTCAGTGTTGTTCAGCTGAGGAAAGGAAAAGAAAGCTGTTGTTAAAAAAGCACAGAGGAGCCTAAGATGTGTTAGAAAAAGCATTTTCAAGAATGCTCAAGATATGGAAAAGCAAGATAAAAGCTGTTTTAAGGAAGTGAATATGGGGTTGTCTGGATATGTCTGCACTATGTTGTCAGTCTGCAAAAATTCAGTACCAAAAATACTTTTTAATAATCAGGAAGCACATCTTGAATTTAGCCAGCAACAACATTTACTCTGCAGTGACATTAAAAGTAAGTAATTTATGACTGTAGCTCTTAATCTATTTGCAGACAAGACAGTAATATTGAAAGTTGGCTATTGGTCAAACTGCTTATCTACTTTAATTTTTTACTTGGTGAAAGGAAGATTTGGAATGAAAGGTAAACAGAATATTTTTCAGCTACATGTAAGAACTCTTACTGGCTCTCTCTCTCTCTCTGTGCTAATTCAATAGCAAAGCCTGTGCTGAGCCATAAGATCAAGCTTTTTAACTTGGAAATGTTAGAAATCATTGTTATTGAAAGCAAGGCAGGCAGCACAGCGGATATGACCATCAGTGGAATACCTGCCAGCCCCGTGACCTGAGCAGCAGTGGGAGGGGAGGCAAGACTGCCATTTCAAGGGAGACAACCAACAGCCACATTTCTTTAAGCATCTGGATTGTGAGATTAAGCTGACAAATAAAGCAGTAACTGGAATATCATATCCTGAATTCCTCTCTGCAGAGACAGGCTTCTCTGAGCTTGGAGGAAGCATAAGGAGTTGCTGAGACTTGCACTGAAATCACAGAATAATCACAGCAGTGCTGACAAGAAATTTGTTGGCAGTTTTCACATCTGCACAGCCATAAAAAGCAATGGCATTCAAATATACAGCAATACACTGACTGCCCCAAATACCCCTTGGTCTCCTCCCTGCCAAAATGACTTCCCTTTGTCTTGAAGGAAGAAAGATAAATGAGGAGATTTTCTCTTCAGAAGCTGCTGCCTGTCAGTGGAATAGTGAATAGTCAGCACTTCCAAAAAACTGTTTTAATGGCACCTAGTTCTCAGTCATTGGAACAAAATTAGCTACTTTAACAGACGGGTTTAGCAATCGTTCCAAACAAAATCAGTTCTCCCTGGGAATAATTAAACATCTTGGGACTGAATGTGGAAGGGCTGGTTTTTGTTCAGGTAGAGTTTGGGGCTTTTGTTTCTCTGTCAGCCCTTCAAGATCCATTCCAGGTGTAACCACTAATGAAAGCAGCCCTGAGTGTAAACCCTCTGATGGGAAGCACAACAGAGCTCCTTCAAACTGGGGCCAGGGAAGCAGCACCATGGAGAAAAACAATCAACCCAAGGGCTTCCCTCAATTCCTCGCAGAGACGTGCTTCATCATAGGCATCATACCTCGGCAGGTGGGAGTGTTGTTAACATCCAGAAAACTGCTGTGCTTTGGTGAATCTTGGTAAGCTAATTTGTAGTTCAAAAGGGAGACAGATGTACGGGGAAGAAAGGCTGCCAGCAAGCGCCAACATCTCACCCTCCTCTGCACTGCCATCCCACTCCAAGAACCACCTCCTGCAAAGCCAGGCTCTCTGTTTTTCAGGAAGGGTTTTCCCGAGCTCTGTGCTGCTGTCCGCAGTGGGGACACCCTGCAGGCCAGCTCAGCTCTCCGTGAGCCTCCTGCCAAAGCTCCTGCGGCCCGTCTCGCTGCAGGGGCAGGAGAGCTCTCTGGAAGCTGTGGGGAGAGAAGGGGAACCTTTGGGAAGCTCTGGAGAGTGTGTTAGAGGAAGGTGACTGGTGTCAGAGCCCTGTGCAGGGGCTGCCGGAGCGCTGGGGATGTGCAGTGAGAGCCTCTGAGGCCATGAGGGGCATGAGGCCACTTCCTCGAGCAGCCACAGGGTCTGTGGTGGGATGGCCATTTTCCCCCTCAGGAAGCTGCCATTTATCAGCAAACCCTCCACCAGCTAAAGGCTTTTGACCCTGTGCCATGCTTGGCCAGCTGGATATCAGTTCAACCAATTTGATCATCATGGCAGGATGAGCTGGGCCAGAAGGGGGGATCCATTTTAAAAAGAAAGGAAAGAAAAGAAATCAGCTTTTTCAAGCGAAACTTGTGGCACAGGGCCTTCCCACTACTGCTCTGAGGCAGCTTGCTTCCCCTCAGCGCCATGAGAGGGTCAGGGTGGGGTCCCTGAGGGGATCGTGCCTTCCCCATGGCCTCAGCATGGACAATTTCAGCAGGGAATTGGTATTTCTGAGGTGTTTTTGGCTATCCTGGTATTATTCTGGTATTTTTTGATTGGCTAAAATCTGCCCGTGCAGCACAGCCATGGATGGCATCGCTGCGAGGAAAACTCAGGAGCTTCACAACTTCCGAATCCTTTCTTTTGGAACCTAACAGCGTCTAAAAGTGAGTACCTTTAATTTTCTTTCTGCTTTTAAAATCTGCTTACAGAATGAAAAAGGACAACAGAGAGCAAGGTGCCTGTGACAGATTCCAGGGTATGTACTGCTGGGTAGCTTCTTTTGCCTACAGACCCTGTGGTATTGAAATTCCTTGCACTGCTGCAATCTCACCCTGCTGGCTCTGGCAGCAGAATTTGTTAGCCTGTTCTTTCATGGGCTCTTTTCTTACAAATATGCTACATCAGGAGGTGAAAGCTGAAAATAATGTACCCTTGCTTTGCCTGTGCCCTGATTTTTAAACATTTGGTTTGCCCACCAAGTAGTCGATATAAAATGGCAAAAGAAACTCTTAAGAATTGAAAAAATGCTCAAAAGTATAGAATTATAATTGTTTTTCCCAAACTGATTTCATATTCTAGAGCTGATGGGAGCAGTTATTGGGGATGTTATCTGGATGGACAATTTTTTCTATGAGTATGATGGTGTGGTAGCATTTCGATATCAAGCGAGGAAACAAAAAGTTAACATTGGGATGAGATTTTTCTCAGTCAGTGTTGCGTGGGTGTTTTTTCCTGCTGTTTGTAACTTGTTCTTTAGCTTTACAATACGGTTCAGCAAGCACTGTAGAGGACAAGGTTACCTTACTGCCACCTTCTTGACATCTCTTGGTCAGGAGCCAGCTCAGGATGTGTGGGATTTAAATACCTTTATCTATCTCTTCAGACAATAATGATCCTCAGATTTCAGTTCCTTGTAAGCCTGGTTATGAAATTATTGATACCACAAGATATGTGGGCTTTGAACACTTTTTTTTGTTTTTTCACATTTTCTGGACTTACAGGCTCAGGTGAATACATGTGGAATACCAAATATAAAACTTTAACAAAATGTTTTTTCAGGCACTAGAATTTAGTAAATGCTTACCTCCGTGTAGTAGTGCCTTTTCTTTCCTATACAGTCTATTAAAGCACTGTATGACTTACAAGCTCTAGTGACCTGGCAAATATAGGACCTAAAACAAATACTTAAGGTTTCATGTTTGTTTTCTTGAAATAAGATGAACTTTTGCCAAAGCTGGAGGCCGATTTGTATTCTAGTGCACGCTACAGCAATGCATGGAAAATTTCTTACACTGACTGTTGATTTTTGTTGTTCCCAGGCTATGAATCAAGCCTGAAAAAGCACAAATAATTCACTGTAGTTAAACAATACTTTTCATTCAGGTTAGGCTTAGGCACTCTTACAAATTGAGATTCTTGTGTTTCATGTGACTGTTGGACTATTGGATAAAAATGAACTTGCACTTTGATGGTAAATTCAACAGGATGGTGCTATCTATTTCTGCTCCCTTAAAATTCCTGTAAAACCCAGCTGATCTGGAAGCAATCTTTATTTTGTTTCAAGAACTTCAACACACTGAAGATTACAGGTAATCCTTTGTTGAGGAATTTGAGGCTGCAGGAAAGAACAGAAATGCTTGAACATCTGCAGTTAGCTAGGATCAATTGATGCGTGACACTGCCAAGGTTCTGAAATGGTTTTTAGTCATATGTCACCAGAGGTCACCAGAGAATGAGAAGATTCCTCAGGTGCCTTGGGTTCTGAGAACTCTGCGTAACACCATGATTTTTCACGGAAATGAAATAGTCCCTTCATGCCACCAGGTTTAAAATGCCAAGTTACGGCATTTTACAGTTAGTATTTGTCAGTGACTGTCTTCTTTTGACCCTGTGCCATGCTTGGCCAGCTGGATATCAGTTCAACCAATTTGATCATGTGTGTGCAGTGGTCTCTGTGTGCCCAAAGCACATAGCAGGGTTGCTGTACAGCACTGACTGTCACATCAGGATTTGGGGTGGAGGACAGAGCAGCCTCAGTTCCAGAGATGCAAACCAAACACAGAAATTTATGATGGCCAGGGGGTTTTTTAGGTAGAATTACAGGCACGTTGGGAAAATAGAAGTGCACGTTAAATGTGGTCTGTGCACTGAATGCCACGAGTGGCATCTGTGAGGTAGCTTCCACAAAGTGTACTGCACAGGTTGGTGCAGCCTTGGTTTTGTTCAACTCTCCATGCTCTGTGCACAGAATAGCCTGAGACTACACAGCCAAAAATTCATGGAGCTTGTGCAGAGATCTGTGAAAGCATTCTATTCAGTTTACCAATGCAAAAGTTTTCTCTGAAGCTGCAATGTCTCCTGAGGGGCCACTTTTAGCTGCTTTTCTAATAGCTTTAAAACATATTTTCTGCTTTTCTCATAAGAGTTCTCTGTTCTGTTTATCTGCACAAACAAAGCAAGGCTCATTTAATTCAATTATGGATCAATATGTGTTGTTGTACTTAACAGACAGTAGGGTGTAGATGCCTGTTCAGTTATCAAGTATAAGTGATGAAGACTTTTCTCTTGGCCATGGAGGAGAGAAAAATTTAGAAGCAGTGACCTGAGAGAAAATGTAACAATTAGATTCACAAGGCAGTGAAAAAGGGGAAATGCATCAAGAGTGCAGACAGATCTGTTTGCTCAGGAAAAACACTGGCAAAAATTTGTTTGCAGCCCTTTAAAGGGTGTATGTAGTGACATATACAGGACAATTAAGCAGCTAATTGACACGTAGAGTAGTTGGGTATTGATGGGTCCTCCTTTGAGGGAGCTGTTATTAAGGCAGATTCCTCTGCCTTCTGTTTCACGGTCATGACATTAACAGTTATGATCATTATATTCTTCCTCTCACTAGCTGCAGGTTTTCTGTCACCTGGTGCTGCAGAGATTGTATCCTGCATATGCAATTAATTTTGTCTAGAAATTTTACTATGTCCTTTTTTTTTTTCCCCATGCCTGTAGTCTAGCAGGTAATTTCATACCCAGGACCTTATTACTTTACCTTTCCTGGCATTTCTCCTCTCCTTAAAACATTCATAAAGACTGTGTAACTGTTTCTGAGGTCCTCATTAGAGTTGGAGAAAACTTGCCAGGCAAGGAAATACTTTAAGAAATAAATGTGAATGTAGTGTGTTTAAAATCTATCAGGATTTTTTGTTTAATGAAATTGTACGCTGCTGTTTTAAAAAAAAAGAATAACTGCTGACAATTCTCTGTCACATGCTTCTCAAATTTTTAAACAGAAGTGAGCATAAGTTATAGTGATAGAACAGTAGATAGTCCCACAGGGCTGTGCCTCACTTACCTGAGATTTCTTTCTATTAGGGAAAAAATTTATGTAATTTTAAAGGTATTGCTCTCATTTGTACATTCCAGTGTCTTTCCCAAATGTTTCAAAGAAGAAGAAAGTCTAGAGTCTTGTAAAGTCTGGATTTAGAATCCTTAGCTCCAGCAGATTCAGGATTTTCATGTTTGTCTTCACACAATTCTCTTGTATCGTGAGATGTGGAAAGAACCCCCTTGCTTTCTAAACTCTTCAGAGAGGAGCCTATGTGCGGCTGGAGCCAATCTTGGCTTGACTTTGTCAATGGTTTATGTCCACAGGATTATGCAGGTGTAACTGAGACTTTATCCAACTTTGCCCAGCAGGATTAAGAGTGGCAAACCAAATTTATATTAAAATAAATGATTTATTATGATAATGATTAGACTAGAAGACCTTAATCAGAATTATTTACCACACAGTATAGGTAGCTATAACTAGAAGTATAGTGCACTATTTTTGAAGCAATTATCTTGAAGCAATTATCTTGAAGCAATTATATTAAAGCTAGCAAACCAGTTATTTAGAAGAGATTGATGTTACTCACCCAGGGCAATCTCTTTCATTCAGACTCGAGGTGTAACCTTGAGAGGTGTCCCCACCCAAGGGAGCAATCTCCACATGCACTCTGAGGAGGGGCTTGTTAGGAAACCTTCCTGTTGCAAGGTGGGACTGAGTTTTATAGTGATGCATATATAGAATATATCACTATTACATATTTTTATGTGCATACATGTGTGTGTGTATATCTATATATAATGACAGTATAAAGTGATTGCCTATCAATCATATGTTTCTGGACCAGCAGTGTCAGCTTAGCACCTTTAGAAGTGTCACTTATTTGTCCCTTTATGAGGTATGGCACATGTTCACCTCACTACCAGGGTGTTTAACTTTGGGATTGATGAGTCAGGCAGGTTTTGGTGTTATTCAGCACCAAAAGCAGCATGACACCCCCTCCTCCATCCAGCACTGTTAGCTTTGTAGATGGAGTATTGTTCAAGTGATTTTGCCCCCACTCTAGGAAGAGCTTTCCTGCTGCACAGGTGCAGCTGGAGTTATGGATATCCATTTCCTGTCCCTGATTTCACTGCCTGTTCTCTGCCTTTTTCTTGACCACTTCCTTTTCAGAGGAGGGCAGTACTGCTTATATGTCTGTCTTCTCCACTCCAGCAGCGGCTCTGTAAGGGGAATTCTGATGGGTTGGGCTCCATCCTTGCTATTCTGCCATCTGAAAGCACACCCCACTCCTGCCACCAAGTGCTGGAGCAGAGCTGAGGTGCCAGGTGGGTCTGTGTATTGCAGAGAGGGAATTGAGTGGAAGAAAGATTTTTTTCCTATAACTAACTCTCATTCAACCTTATGACATTGTCTCCAGCAGTAGGTTTAGGGGGACAGCTCCAACCTTCAGTAAGATCAAATCATTTGGGAAAGAGACAGTAATGGGAGGAGTTAAAAATAAACTTCCTTTTACTCTTTCCAACCAGCTGGCTGAAATGATACTGAACCCTTTCCCAGTGTCCAAATAACAGCAAAATCATTGGTGATTCTTTGAGAGGTAATTAGTTCACAGTTAGTGGAATTTTCAAATGAAACTACTTAGCACTGCAAGTGAGCATTGAAGTATAATAGTATAATAAAAGCAGAGTTGCATTTTATTCAAGTGGCAAAATGTGTTCAAACTTCGAAAAGATGGAGGAGGAGAACATATTCCTATATAATTTCCCCTTAGTTTTCTCCTACTCATAATCAGATCTCATCTAGTGCACCATAGCCAAGCTGAGTGAAACTCTTCCACCTTTCAGTTCCAAATGATTTTATATCAAAAGGTAAATAAGAATCTGCTTACAGTAAAGCATGGCAGAATGGCTCACTTCTCACATACTTATAATTCTGTCACCTTTGCAACACTTGCTTCTTTATAGATTTTGCAGGTAGGGTGGCTAGACAATGTAGTAGTTTCCTGTAGTTTCTCTGTCTTTTAGAAGTGCACTTGATGTGAAGAAAAATAGGCTTTTCACTCAGATTTTAGGTGCATTTACTCCCTTGAAAACAATGTTGCTTTTACTGATATGACTACATCAGTGGCATATTTCTTTATCTGACATAAAATCAAGAGAGGAGTGAGGAAGGAAATCAGAATGTCTTCAACAAGAGATATCTGTTAATACCAAAATATGCTGACAGTGAAATTTCAGAACATTTTCAGACTTGCTCTCTTTCTTGTAAGTAGGAAGCCAGCTGGTTGATTTTGTTTTGGCATTAAAGTGATGAGTTCTGTTCAACTCAAAATTCAGCACTGAATGCTGAGTCTCTGTAATCTGAGATAATGTTGATTTGGAATGTCAGGTGCTTTCTGATGAGGAAAGATTTTATCTGAAGCTGTGATCTGATCTGTTTTCCAAATATGATAAAGCTCAAATGCAGAAAGTTTTACTCTTCCTCAAAAGAGGTGCTGGAAAAACATGTACTGTTTTTTCTTGAGGTTAATAAGCTTTAGACTGCCAGCCTTAGGTTGCTAATAATAAATACACAATGGAAGTATCCTCATGATTAAGGTACTTGTATTTAGATTATTTTGGTTTATACATTTGTTTTTATTATTATTATTATTATTATTATTATTATTATTATTTCAGAAAGATTCATCTTGTGGCTATGCAGGGTATTCTGCACCTTTGGTTTTGTATAAAAATATCTTCTTTCTCTTGGAATCAAATAGATGTTGTATTTCCTCACCCTAAGTTCAGCACTGAAAGGTTTCAAACTGCTGACAGTTGGAACTGATTGCTAATAAATCTTTATTGAAAACTATAACAGTGAGATAATTAAAGTTTACTCTTCTCTTATGCTTGTGATAGTACTTAGAATTAATTTTATACTCCTCAACAGTTTTCTTTTAAGTGAAGAGTGCAACTTTAAAGCATATTTTTCTCTGGTGAGTGGTTTTTGTTGGTTTTGGGGTGGGGTTTTGTTTTTTTTGGTTTTGGTTGGTTGTTTTTTGCTTGGTTTTTTGGTTTGGTTTGGTTTGGGTTTTTTTTTTCATTCTGGAGTATGTTAAATTATTCATCAGGTTTTACAGGAAAAAAGTAGGGGCTAAAATGTAAGTGGAATTATTGCTTAATTATGTCAGTTTTATGAATAAGCCAGCACAGACTTTTTGGCTTGGTTGGGAGAGAGGCCTCATCATCTGCATTTCATAGTTCACTGGAGTAACTGAGATTGGCATGGAGTTTATAAGTGCCAGCTTCTTGCTCGTGCACTGGATTCACCTCCTGCAGCTCTTGTGTACTTTGAACGTCCTTTCACACTGTGATGGCAGAAATGCAGCAAGAATTGATCTTGTCCAGTTCTAGGTGTGGACATTTCCATTTTGGTGCTGCATTGAGTTCCTTGGGCTGAAGGTGACTGAGGGGTCCCCGGGCAGTGGAACTGTTTGTCCTCTCATCTTCAGCCTCTTTGTCCTGCAATGCTCAGATATTCCAACATCCTTCTTGGTGCCGCCTTGGAGGCCACCAGTGTGGGAGCCCAGCCATTTCTTTGTCAAAAGTGTTGTGGAGAAAGCATTCTTGAAAAGAGTTTCCTCCTACACCTTGTGTTTTCTTGCATCTAAATGACTACTTCATGCCAGTGAAGGGGAAGGAGGAGGAATATGAAGTACAATGAAACTGCTGCCTCTGTGAGGTGGGTTAAGAGGGGCTGTGAAGTCTTGAATTCTTGATGAATGAGGTCATTGATGGGCTTCCCCACACAGAGGAGATCGGCTTGACATTTTTTCCTGGCACACAGTTCCCATGTGAAGAGATTATGTACCACATTAAGGAATGCATCAGTTGTCATCTCTTCAAAGAAAATTCCAGGAAAGGTGAGAGAGAATCCAGTACTTCTGGAGATGTACTTAAGCCTCTGCCACCAAGATCATCTTAAGAATTAGATAGAGATTTACTTAGTCATTTTGCTTTCAGTGCTGCTGACATTTCTAAAGAAGAGGCTGACAATAAACTAACACAGAATGAGTTCATGCCTTCAGGCTTGTTCCTACTGCAGACACAGCAGTCTCCATAGGAAAAAAAAAAAAAAGGCTGTGCAAAGGACAGGGTGTGGAAGGCTTTGCTTGAGAGTCAACATTTCTCATGTCAGCAGTGTTTAGATTTCCTGGTGTAAAGAATCTTTCAACTTCAACAGATATCAGATGCTTTTTTTTTTTTTTTTTCATCTTTTCCTTAATCCCAAGTTGCCAACAGCTTTTGTAGAAATAAAAAATTCTGTCTGGTTCTGCAGATGTCAGCCTGACTTTTAATTAACCCGGTGAACACATATAGATCAAATTCGCTGCATCCATTCATCTGTACTTGAATTAGGGTGAGGGATGTCTTCAGTGCTGTAATGTAGTAAAGTTTGTTTTTAATTAACCTGATTTGCACTTGTAAGTGAAAGCTAATTAGTACAGCTCATTCATTGTTTATATCTAGGACCACTGGGAATGGTTTGATTTTTTTCTACCTACTTGGTTCTGGGCCATAAATATACATTCACTACCTGCAACTTTCAGGTTTTTCACTGAACTGATACTAGTATTTGTAGGAGTTCCTATTATATAACAACAAAGTTTTCTTAGGGCAGGATCTCTGAAAACATTTCTGAATCTTTGTCCATTTTAGCTCTTGCAGTATGTAGATCATGGGTCTGAGTTTTGCAGATAGAACCTATTTTTATTCTTCCTAAGCAGCTGTGAATTATCCTTAAATAACTTCTCATTTTGATGAGAGAGCATACTGAATCACAGAAAACTGGGGCTTACAGAGCCCATCTCCCTCCTTCTTTCACTCCTGAGTGATATTTAAATTGCTGGCACACCACTGAGACTTCAGACAGAAGGAAAAACAGTACATCTTCCTTTTCCTCTGCCCCCCAAAAAATCCAGTCAGATTTCCCCTGTGACTTTCCATGTTTAATCTTGGAAGGATTTTACTAATGTCCACCTCAATCTTCCTAGGATGCTGCAGACAGTGAATCTTTCAGGAAACAAATGAGCTACAGTAGAATGGCCTGGGAAAGATGTTTGGAGGGAAAATGTATCACTGGAGGTCATATTCCGTGTTGCTACACAGATGCCCAAAGCTAAAAAAATCCATTGCAAGTGAGTTCACTCCAGTTTTCTGGAGGATAAAAGGAGACAAGACTGGGACAGTATGCATTCAGAGCTTACTGGTTCCCTTAAAGGAATAAACAAAAATACCCCTGGTATTCTATAGGTGCTGTCAACTGGAGCTGGTTAAAAGGTATTTGCTAATGGTGCACACAGCTAAGTGTTTTATTTCCTGACAGCTTTTCTGAATAAACAATTTAAGTTGGATTTCTCTGCACCAACTAAACTGCTTTAAATGTGATCTGACTGCACTCTTTATATGTTGTTTGTTTGTTTGTTTGTTTGTTTTGTTTTGTTTTCCCCTCCCCGCTGGTCTGTGCTGAGGGAGGTCAGTGCACAAACCCAGCATGGCACAAAGCAATCAAGCCATTTTCAGCACCTACGTATGCCAGAGGAAAAAAAAATCAGATTCCAAGATAGGACAAAGTAGGAAGCTACCAGCTTGTCAGAGCAGTGAGTTGTTGGTGGAACTAAACTTCCCTCACCANACTCCTCAGTGCATAAGCCCTCATAATCAGCAAATGGCAATCTTTCCTTGTAGAATGCAAATACAATTTCTTCTATGGGTGATTCCCCCTCCCCGCTGGTCTGTGCTGAGGGAGGTCAGTGCACAAACCCAGCATGGCACAAAGCAATCAAGCCATTTTCAGCACCTACGTATGCCAGAGGAAAAAAAAATCAGATTCCAAGATAGGACAAAGTAGGAAGCTACCAGCTTGTCAGAGCAGTGAGTTGTTGGTGGAACTAAACTTCCCTCACCAGTCATGCTGTTAATCTGAGTACAAGCTTAAACATGCTTACAGATAGAACCACATAGGTTCCTGATGTTGCTGAATCTCTGATAGTTGATACATTCTTTTCCTCAGGTGTCACATTCACTTTCTAACAGGCTCTCCTAAGCATTTATTTCTGCACAGGTTGTATTGCTGAAAGTGATTTAAAAAGCACATACTGTGCTTTAACTAACACAACCTTTGTAAAGGCTGTATGGACTCTTATTATAAGCCACACTTATTTGTGTTTTAGGTCAGTGGAAAAAAAGGGGCAAAATCAGAACAGTTTTCAATGAAGTAGAGTTTCTATACAGGTTAAATTAACTAAACTCTGGTTTATTTAATTCTTGGTTTTGATTTTTGACTTATCTTGGGAGTAAGGATGTGAAGAGTGACCAGCAGAAATCAAACCACAAAATAAGCTAAATGATTAAATATTTTAAGTTAAGAAACTCTGTCTTTGAAGGTTCTCTATGCTTTAACAATCAAGAGTCCTAATGGTCTGTATGGAATGGACTGCATTATCAAAGATTATGTGAAGACTTGTATCCAGACAGCCTTTTAGAATGTCAATACATTCCACTTGATAAAGTAGAACCATTGGATATTTCTCTGCTGCTGTTATTGGAACAAGGACAAACTTTCTTTTATTAGTGTTGTCCAAGGGTAAGAAGAGTATGAATGACAAGTATATTCTCTTGACTGTTTTATTCCTGCCTCCTCAAACTCCTGGTGATTCAGCAGAATCCTAGTAAGGGGGAGGAAGATAAGAAAGGAGATTGGAAAAGAACTCTCCTTTATGAGATGCTAATGTGTGCTTCAGGAAATCACCTGTCAGCAGAGAAAGATTTTCACTTTGGCAGCCAATGCTTTTGTGCAGTGAAGATGCCATGTTTGGACAATTTGTAATGTCAGTGTCTTTGGTCCTTTTAGTCTACTTTATTTCCCACAGTTTTTAGTGTTCTGTATCAATTGCAGCCTCATAGAGTTGTAGAATGGTTTGGATTGGAAGGGGACCTTAAAGATCATCTTGTTCCAACCCCTTTGCCATGGGCAGGGACATTTTTTTACTAGACCAGGTTGCTTAGAATCCCATCCAATCATTCAGGGCAGTATTTTCTGCCTATTATCAGCTGCAAATCCTGGCTCTTCATTTTCCATATAGAATTTTCCCTTTAATTTATTTTTCTGGGAGTAGGGTTTTTATTTAGAGTATAGTGTAATTTCTCAGGAGTCAAATATGTAAATTCAGAATTCCCAGACTCCGTGGACATGGCAATTCTGCTAATATAAGCCATAGCCAAACGTTTGGAGATACATGGGTGTTCAACTGGCTATGTGATGGTCAGTCAAGTCTGATACAAATGTCTGTTGAATCCACATAAGGGGACTATAAAAAAAAGCCCTCTCTCTGTAGCTAGGTCTGAGCAGTGCCCAGTTGAAAATTTCTTTGCTTCTGAGTTTCAGATGTGCCAGTATTAAACATCATGTGAACTCCAGAGAAATATTCCACCATTCCTCCCCTAAGAGAAATCAGCTGCTTTAATTTGTATGTGTTAACTCCTACTGACCCTGCTCAGAAATTAAGATCATTCTTTGCCTACCAATTGAAAATTAAGCTCATTAAAGAGCGAGCCCTTGTACCAAGATGCCTGCAGAAATTATGCTAAAACAAAATGGATTTTGAGGTCTGGTTCAAAGTGACTTGATGAGTCAAAATGTCCAGATGAAGTTGTCTTCTTTTTCAGTCTATGTTGACATTTTATGGTAGAAGGAAATATTTTAACTCTTCTGTAAATTTTGTTTTCAAAACATTTGTTTTGAAACTGACACATATTAGATTTTCCCTCTCAAAACTACTTCCCTAATGTCCAAGTTGGGAATTGAAGTAATTGGGTTTTTATAACTATGTAATGAATCCCTAGCAAAGACCATCACCCTGCCTGTGTATGACTTTCTGTTTAGCCACAAGCCAAACTAGTTGGCAGAGGTTTCACAGGAACTTTTTTGGTACTACAGACCTCTCCACTTCTTTTTTAAGCACTTACAGGATGGATTTTCAGATTTCCACAGTGAAGAGACTAATTAGATACAAAAATTCTTAGAAGGAGCATAACTAACCCAAATAACGAATATTTCTGGATTTTCCCTCAAAAAAAAAAAA
>VWYO01020127.1:579940-617921 GCA_013400275.1 Rhadina sibilatrix
GAGAGAGAGAGAGAGAAAGAGAGAGAAAATAAAGTATCAGAGAATTGATGTGACATAAGTACCAAATTCAGGACTCCTTTCATCAGTGCTGTGATGACTTTTCCTTGCAGGAAAGGATGTTTTTAAGATGATTTGAGAGGATCTCCAACAAAGAGCATGAATCTGTGTAAACCAGGATTGGGCTGTGGGCAGTTTAGCACCATTCTTCTAATCTGGCTCTCCTTCTCTATATAAAAGTGTCTTTGTTTTGTTTTGTTTTGGTTTGGTTTTTTTTTAAGGCCAAAAATATAATGTGTAATGCATTATGTGTTCACGCAATTTAGCAGGAGTCATGTTGTAAGTTGTGCATTTCTGTAAAGTTCTGATTCCTTAACTTTATGAATTATCAATTAATAAATAAACCTAGGGATTCTTTTTTCAGAAGTTTTGACTTTTACCAAGAAGGGAAAAGAGTAAACTGTAAATTTCATGCAATGAATCAGTCAATGTAACAGATCATTTGTGAGCTGTCAGATGTAACTTGTACCAGCTGAAATACATAAAGTGTGGTAATTGTCCTTACAAATTAACCCCATTTTTAATAGTTTCCCTGAAACTATTAGAAAAGAAGCTCAGAACTGAATTGTTATTTGTAATATCCTTCTGACATAAACCAAACTTGCATCACGTACTCCCAACAGTATACGGATTTACTATTATTGTGTCATATCTTTATTGCAGTATTCTCTGGGGTTTTTAGATGGAGACTTAATAAAAATAATTAAATAGTGCTGTCCATAGCAACAACAATAGTAATAAAAAATGAGGCTAATCCACAAAGAGATACTCAGCTTACTGAAAAGGAGAACTATCCAAGGAGTAATCATAGTTTTAATACCAAATTAATCCTCTTGAAATAATAAGCTTTTCAGTCTGAACTGAAAACTCAATGCCTGAGTGCAGCTTGAGACTTTTCATGAGATCTGAGGAGTACATGCAGGAATTAGAGACTTTGAAAGTGTCAGAGTGCAAATGTCCTGGGGCTGCCCACGGTCTCACGTCTAGCTGACAGTAAGTGGTGTCAGAGCTGGCTTTCACTTGAGTGACACTGTCTTTCCATGCAAGTTATAAAATAGTGATTGCTTTCCCACTGCATGGGTGATGCCAGCAGAAAGGACATGGTGGGTATCAAAATATCCCACTTAACTTCCAGCTCTGGATATTTCTATGTTTGAAATAACTTCAAAGCTGAATGTGCCTTTAAGAATCTTGCAAAACAGATGCATGCATAGAACTTTTTAATTAACTCCTCTCAATGTCCCTGTGGGGCAAATTGTATTTTAAAAGACAGGAGGATTAAGAGACCATTCCAAAGAATCACTTTCAATCCACAGTGTACGAGGGACAAAGGTGAAGGAATCCGTGGTGTGACTGAAACTGTTCCCCTGATTTCCAGTATTTGGAAATGCTGAGCAATTTGAGTCTCTTAAGCTTGCAGGTCTCTACCAAATATTTTCTGAGATGAAATTGTACCTCTGATGCTGGAAAATGAAAAGCTTGTGTTTTCAGAATGATAATTGCGGGACTTGATCTGTCCCAAACTTACATTGAACTATTAGGATTTTTTTTCCCTTATTTTAGAAATAAAGGATAGTCTGAGTTGGAAGGAACCTGCAAGGATCATCAAGTCCAACCCCTGGCCCTACACAGGGCACCCTAAGAGTCTCACCATGAGCCCAAGAGTGTTGTCCAAATGATCCTTGAACTCTGCCAGGCTTTGGTGCTGTGATCACTTCCCTGGGGAGCCTGTTCCAGTGCCCATATACCCTCTGGGGGAAGAACCTTTTCCTGATATCCAACCTAAACCTCCCCTGACTCAGCTTCTTGGACAAAGTAGGACTGGCAGTAGATTAATTGCTGCACTGGCATTTTTTGCTCAATCAGGAGTATTAAAAACAATCGTCTTGTCTTCTTCGTAGCAATAGAGAAAGCAACAGTCTATCTTCTTTCCAGCAGGTGGGAATTAGTTTTTACTACTCAAATGGGCAGAAAGATTTCAAGAACTTTCTCTGCACCTCGGAAACTTCAGTACCAGAATGCTCTGTTTGACAGACAAGTGTTCTGCCTCAACAAGAACCATCTGTGAAGTTATCTCTTCTTGAGGATCTGCATAAATAACTTGTAAGCTCACCCATGATGCTTCTCATGTAGTTTCCCCCATCTCTACCCAGCCTATCTAAACCAAAAAGGAAGCAGAGCTTCAAGGGCTAAGAATAAAAAAGGTGAATTTTTTCTTTATGAGAAATGTGGCCCTTTGGACTTCCTGGCTGACTGCTCTGCATAAAATAATAATCTGAGGTTATTATTATGAGCAAGTATTTTCTCTAAATTAAATATGTAGAGAGATGCAGTGTTGGTCAGGCTGTATTTTTAAGTCTAGACATTTTATATTTATTATGGTTTCCTGTCATTGTTGTTACTTCAAGCAAGCTGCTTTTGTTGGCAGTGTCCAACAGCAGCTCATCCTTTTTGCACATTGTAGTTGTTTCACAGGAAACCTCTTTTTACTTGTTGGACCTTTATGATGAGAAACAACAGAGCAGCAGGTACAGTTATTTCTACTTTCCTTCATTTGGTCTGATGAAAAATCAGTGGCAAGTAGGACTCTTTCAGGCTTCTGTCACTGTTAATTTTCTTATAGAATTCACAAAAGGTGAATCAATACATTTGTTTGAAAGTATCTCTGGGAATGTTGCTGGGGAACATGATCATGTTTCTGCTTGTTGTAGACTTTCTGCACATGTCTTGAACAAACTCTTATACTAATTTCTGAACCTACTACAACTGCTCTGGCTTCAGTATAAAACAAAATTCTGGTTGATCTCATGTTCAGGGGGGTTGTTTTTTGTGGAGGGAGTAACAGGTGTTCTGTGAATAACCTCACACTTTTAAGACTAATTATTTTCCTTCTTTTTTCCAACATTGTAGTTTTATATTAAATTAAGCAATTGCCTAGTACATATTTTTCAATTTTAAAAATGACAGGTTAATTACTTGTCCATTTTGCATTGCTGGGAGATAAAACTTTGTGAAATGGAATTACCATTTCTGGTATAAACTATATTTGATGCTTTCAGTTAGAAGTGATTGTACTGATAGCCTGTATTCTTCAAGGGTAAAATTACTTTAACAACCTTGCTTTTCAGATTAACTTTTAAGGGGTTTTTTTCAGAAAAGTGAGGTACTCAGAGTGCCTTAAGTCCCCACCCCTCTTTCTCTTTTAGGGCATAATGTGCCAAGAGATTTATTCCTGGGAACTTGGTAAAGTGAGCACTGATGCTGATAGGAAGTGCTCTACTGGAAGATTCGGCAGCTGAGGGTAATTGACCCATGGTTGCTTCAACTGCACACAATTTAACAATGCCATTCAGCCTCCCCAGAGTGTTGTGAAGGAGTGTTTTAAGGTCATTTAAAGAATCCATTTGCAGTCATCCAGTACAGCTGAAAAGCCCTGTGGCTTGTCAGAACAGGCAGCTGGAAGCCAGGAGGTTCCAAATTCTCTTCAGCTTCCACTCTCCACTCCTGTAGGGTGTGGCTCATCAACTTCCAGCCTGAGTCCAGCACCTGCACTGCCTCCTTGACAGAGAGGAATGCTTGCTAAGCCTCCAGCAGGACACAGACATTATGACTATTACTTTGTTAAAGCCTCACTCATTTCCCTCAACACAGGCTTTGTTATAAAAACATGCAGTTCAACACAAAATACAGCACAGGAAGCAACTGGGGAAGAAAGCTTACAAATAATGGATTAACAGCATTCCTGAGGTAGTGGAAGTTCCTCAAACATTGTACAAAACTGCAAAGAAACCAAAGAGTCTGCTCCACCAAAGCTGGTTCACAGCAAGAACACAACAGCTGAATTTTTGAAAGCCACTTAGATAAATATGGGTGAAGCACTGCATTATATGCACCTGCTCGTGGTTTGGGTTTTACTACTCCTCCTCAAAGGTTTTACTCTTTCATCATTGCTTCCTGTGATGAAACCAGAAGCCCAAATTAAGAATGTCTGATGGAAGCTGATGAATTGCAGGAATGGAACCTTGCTGTTAGACTATAGCAAACATAGCACCTTTGAGAAAAGGTATAAAGGATTCAGGAAATAAAGAAGGTAAAAATCAGGAAGTAGTAGTGGATAGCATAAAAAAAGGCAAAATTTGTACTAACTGCAAAAAGTGTTTCTGTAATGCAAATTACACAGTCTTTCTAGTTCAGTATTATTATTGCAAAAAATAGGAATGTTATTACCAAGGAGTTATTCTTTTTACTGAGGGGGAAGGTGCAGAGACAATGCAGAATCATGATCTGAATGGGATTAAAAGTGAGAATGAAGATAAAGGTGTTTTCCTTCTTCAGGGTTTCCCTGGATGCTCTTCAAATCAAGAGGGAAATGTTATGGAACTAACAGTGCAGTTGTGTGTTTTCTGCATAAGATCACTACTGATATACAGAAGATATAAGAAATAACTGCAGGGCCACCACAAAGGGGAAAATCAATTAAGACCTGAAAAGTTTGATGTGTCATAACTTTACCTGATAGGATATTAGAACTTGGATTTTCACTGATATTACAACCTGGATTTTCCAAATGGATAGAGAGAAATACGGGTGAGTTAGTGAATGCAGCACTGGGTGAACTAATAAATCTCTATTACATTATTACAACATACTCAACTCAGATTGCATAGACAATCTTTTCACTGGTGACAGCTGAGGTGTTCTAGTTGCTGGGCATGTGTGCACCCACATTTTCTAAAGCAAAATATATAACTCTGTTTTTTACCATATTTTTAGGCCTCACTGGATGAAATCCCTCCACCAGCCAGGAACTCAGCTTACAGTCTCCTCTCTTTCTAGCCTTCTACTCCAGTTACCAGAGCTGGACAATCCCTGAGTGTAAGTGGAAGACACATTTAATTGGTTGTAATAACTCTTAGAAAAACTAGATTCAACTTGGACAGTAAATCCATGTAGTGACTGCAACTAGGAAAATATATGGAATATTGAAATGACTCAACCAAGAAATAACAGCATAAAAAAGGCCCATGTTGGCACTCAGGAGGTTTGATAAGCTCTGATGGTTCAGCCAACATTGAGATTTAAAAAAGATACCTCTTAACTGTTAAGTGCCACAGAGAATTTGACAAAATTACAGTATAATAAAACATTGTATTTAATGTCAAAGTCAAGCTTTATGCAGACAGTGCACTAATGATATAACTCTCTGGAGTGGAAGGTGATGCATAAAATAAAACAGGCATGAGAAGGCTCTAGGCAGTGCGGGTGAGAATTCTTCAAAAGATGACAAGCACCAAGTAGAAGGTTTTAAAATCAAATGTGGGCATTAGAAAAAGATTAAGGTTTGAAATCACGGGACACGAAAAGCTACAGAGAGATTAAGAACAACCTAGGGAAAAAAAAAAAAAAAATAAAGGGCAGGCCAGTCCCAGAGTGATGGCAGAGAGGAGGGCAGGATACTCTAGGAAGCCTGCCCAGCCTGCTCTGAGGAGTGCAACAATCCCCAGCCAGGCTCGAAGGGATGCACTGCCCCAGTGCCCTGGCACGCTGAGCACTGAGCACAGACCCCAGGGAACAGCCCTCACTGCACTGCACAGAGAGCAAGGGGCCATCCTTGTGCCCTGCAGTCCATTTGCCTCCTGACAAGGCATGGCAGGGATTTGACTCTTACCTGCCTCAGACCTCTGTCTGCTGTGGGGAAGGTGAAAGAAGACAACTTTCACATCCTCTTAAATATAAGACATCAGAAATTACAAGTTTATACAAAAGTTATGAATTCTCAGTATAACCATTCCTTTTACACCATAGCATGTTATTTAATAGTGTGCTGTCAAACTGAGATGTGACCAAATACATGCAACAGATACCTTGGTATACACTTGAATTTACCTCAGTTACACCCGGCAGAGGACAGAATGAGCAACGCATTTTTTGGGAGACAAGAACTGGTGGAAAATGGTTTTGACAAAAGGACTGTTTTACAGCTCAGATAATTACACTATTCAGTGTTGCTCTAACTGAGCTGAGAAGAAAAATCATTTCCCATGTCTAACCTCCGAAGCTGGAAGAAATCTGCAGCAGTACAGCATCATCCTTCATTCACAGATGCTCAGGTCACACACCTGGTGTGCTGCTGTGCACATTGCCTTGATTTTCTTGCCTCTGTCCTGTGACTGTGGCCCCAGCACATGCATTGGGTTGAAATGTTTGGTAAGTTTATACCAGGCAGCTTTTTCTGTGCCAGCAGTCCCATTGGTATGATTCTCCTGTTGCTCTCAGAGGGCTTTTAAGATGAAAGCTCTTGGGGTGGGGAAGACTCTCAGATACTGATATAGTGTACTAGTACCTAGGATAGATTCCAGAGGAATGAAAATTTGAAAAATAGTACAAAATTTTCTCATATAGAGATAAAACGTTTAACATCTTTTCCCCTTTGACTACTAAATGCCAGCACAAAGTATTCAACATCTATTTCATGCATTTTTATTTCATTTCTGTACATTTTGTTCTTGAAAGTGTGTGTCCTGGAAACAGATTGATTTCAGTACAACACATGGCAGAGTAAAGTTCAGGCTCTCCAGTGGGATTTGGAATCTGGTAGGTGCTGTAAAGTTGATGGTATTTTATAACTGAAAATCAAGTATGCTGGCTTGGAGGGGAAGCTGGCAGTAATGAATGGATTGATTCTAGCAGACATCCTTTGTGCAGGTTTGAATCTTGCTTCGGTTTGTTATTTGTTCACTTTCACCTGTATTGTTCTGAAATCATGAGAAGGGCTTGTCTGAACAAGAGTGTCCTATATGGATTACTGAAACCAGCTCATAAAACTGCAGTGTTAAACTGTGCAAAAGGATATGTGGAAATAGTTAGACTGGTTTGGGCTGTGCTTTTTTATGATTTTTTTTTTAAATACATTGTAGGTAATCACATCAACATTTGCTTTCAGCAAAATGCTCTGGGGAAAAGATTGGTTGCCATCCTGGAATTAACATATATGGATTTTTTTAGGGAGAAACAGTGCTCAGTTCTGGTTTCTGTATGAAATGGAAATTCATAGAAAGGATGGCTACATAGATTAGGCAGAAAACAAGCTATGTGAACTTCAGAATTCCATCTGCATTATTTTTCAATAGATCAGTCAATACAGCTGTAGAGAGTTTTATTGTATGTCTTTGAATATGAAGATATGAGATATTTTATAATAGGACAAGGGAGAATGGTGGAGGTTTGATCTTTGCAGGAGCCTGTCAGTATCTTGGGGCTGCAGAGAGATGTCTCCACATTGAAATAATGACTGCAGTGAAATGTCCCCTTCCTCTCACACTAACTTGGTTTCTGGCATTTTTATTTATATTTTCCTTTCTCTGAAACACCCAAGATTACTTAGAGTTATAGATCACATAGTGAATCCCAAGCAAGATGGGAAGTGGAAGAGAGGCCCCTCTCCACTGCCTTTTATGCCCTACTATTATGCTCACAGTGATATTGGATGCCTAGGCTATGGGGTTTTTTTTTCTGCAGATCAGAGTGCCAGGCACTTTTTAAAAGATTTTAATCCACTTTCTTAAGAAGGCAAAGTTCATAGAGTCATGTCTGGTTTTGTCCTCCAATAACCTCAGAAATTGTTGGCTAATTTTAGTGAAATGGCAGGGAAAATTATAGTGTTAAAGGCCTTCCATTAATCTTCCATGGGTTTGAGAGAACAGATTTAATGCCATGGCAGAAGTTGTGTTCAGCAGTGAGAACTTGCCCTGTGAAAGACACTGGACAGACAGCAGGGAATACATACAACAGATCCATATCCAAAAATTCTTGGAATACCCAGGGAGCTACTAATTTCTCCTTGGCTTTCATGCAGTAGCTTTACTGAGATTATCTTGGCATGTCCCAAGTACACTCCTAGTCTTTCATGGTTTTCAGGTCTCATCTTTCCTGGTCTATCAACAGCACAGCAAAGCTTTCTTTTAAAGCACTAATGTTCTTGCTTCAGCTGGAAGGCTTAGGTCACTGATCATTTCTGCAATGGGAAATTCACTGGCATGTGAAGGGGGTCAGCCCTGATGGTCTGACATTGTCCTCATGCCTCATTTAATTTGAAGATAAAGCTCTCCTATGCAGTTTACCCTGGCACTGCACCATTGGTTGCACAGTGGAACATCCTCATGAAGGTAACAAAGCCAGTTCTTGTGTAATATCCGTTTCATGCTCCTGAAGTACTACAGCAAACAGAAAAATCTATCTTCCCAAAGGCGAATGAGGTCTGTTTTTTGTTTGGGTTGTTTTGGGTTTGTTTTTGTTGTTGTTTTTTTGTTTGTTTAATGGAAAATGTTCTGTCACCTCTCAAAGGTTGCCACACTTAAAAGGAAAATGTGCTACACTAAAAAGACTTGGATCTATCAAGGCAAATTCCTTTATGAGATCTAAAAACATCACTTAGTACCATGTCTACAACTAAGAGGACAAAATCACTGTGAAAGTCATACAAGGTGCTGCTTTTGATCATCAAATGAAAACTAATCAGCTGAAGAACTGTGGGGTTTATGTGCAAAACCAAAGTAAAAAGAAGCAGGTTCATATAAAATCTTTGTCTTATTCACTGACTGTGTTTCACTAGTTTTTTCAATCCAGTTTTTGATTTTACTCTCTGGCTCTATTATATTTTAAACATATTTATTTTACTCATTCGTCTTTTTTTCTGCAGCCAACTCTATAATGGCAATTTTGGCCGTTCAAATCCTTATTTAAAAATTATTTATGGTGTTAATTGGTCTTTGAATGCTACCAGTTATCTTTCTGGATTCAGTTAATTATTATTGCTTACTAGATTGATAACTTTTGAATATTTTAGTTTCACAAAACATGCTAAACTGATAAGGAAAATATAATTTTCACTGTCTAGAAAATATTTTCTTTTTATCAAAGAACATGGGTGAGAAAATGTTAGGTAATATGTTCCAGAAAATTCTCCCTCAGCACATTAAATCAGGTTTTCTCTGAATCCTAGTAAGACCATCAAGTTCTTCAGCCTTGGTTCCCAGACAAAACAAATCATGGACAATTTAGTTACACGTTATCTTCAAAATCTATGCAGTAAAATGTCATGCCAACATACCATAAATATTCTCAGGAGACAATCAAGATAACCCATGGACTGCAAAAGCTACTGATGTAATAGAGAAAAAGTCATCAATATAGAAATCTTGGTAACATTTTTAATGAAACATATTGAAAGTGCCACATTTCTCCTTACTAATTAATAGGGACTCAAAAAAATTAAAAAGTGAAGTGTTATTTATAAGTGTTTTCCTTTCTCAAGTGGAGCCTTGGGACTTCCTTTTGGTATTAAATCCATCTGACAAAATTTGTGTGTTTCTCCAACACTCACTAATTTTAGAAAGGATTCCATGGCATAAAAATCCATGTTTCTTTACCTAAAAGAGTAGACGAAGTGTTTTTATTTTATGGGTTGCCTCTTTTCCCAGCATGATTTCACCACAGATTTTCAAGAGCAGTTACGACTGCCCAGTGCTCAAAATTTTCTTCTGGTGGCCCCTCAGAGTAAGACAAGGATTGTCTCAATTAGGTTCATGATTAAGTTTGGCAATCAATAAAAGGATAACAAAAAACCATTCACCTTTCAATTTGTGATACGTGTTTCAGGGTTTAGTATGTGTTTTCAGGGTTTGGGTGTTTTCAGTTTCATCTGATGTTTTCATGTAGAAACTAGATTACAGAGGAAAGCAGCATTTCAGTGCAGATGTTGAAGGCACTGACAGTTTTGGATTTTCCCCAAGTCTGGTGAAAATTCCAAAAATAAATACCCATTCTTGAAAAGAATTAAAGCAAAGAGGGCAGCCCAAATCCCACACCAAGGTACAGCCCATGCTTGTGTAGTACTGCCTCTGACACATGAGAAGCTGACAACTGGAAAAGAAGTGTCACACAAATAACTTCACTGGAAAAGAATAGCTGCACTAGCATTCCTGCGTGCCTGTCAGAAAGAGAAAAGGTCCACTAAAGATTCAATTTTGTTTTCTGTAGCTGTCGACAGAGGTCTGCTCTTCCCGACAATGTCAAGCACTCCTGAGTCTGAAAAGGGATGGCTGAATGAGGTCCTGCCCTACATTCTTTTTCTGTGTAGGTGCCAGCAGGCCATCAAGGAAGGATTTTCAGTGAAGGCAAGCAAAGGTGAATAATAATTCACCACAGAAATCGGTCCCAGTTCTGCACAGTTGTGTGCACCTTTTCTCCTGCAAAACCTTAACTCCATGTGAAGTGGTTACACCAGGGGTTCCTTTACAAGAGCTGACATCTCAGGGCACTCGGCTGTGCCCTTACGCTGGCTCTGCAGGTTTTCTATGTAGGTCACCATGGAATGCCTTACTGGTTCCATGGAGCCCTACATGTCAGAAAGTGACAATGACTGCTTCAGTTGGAATTTTAATGGGGGAGGTAAGAGGTCAGAAGTTGAGACTATCCAAAAGAGAAGAGGCTTGCCACAAATTATAGGAAAATGGTAGTAAGCTTTTAGCCTTATACTGGAGGTAGAGCTTTTCCTAGAATTGGCTGACAGTGGGACTGTCAGATGTTGTCAGATTGCTGTTGCAGCTCAATTAGTGTCTGCTTAGGTTATAAATAAAGACAGTGAAAAACAGCCCAAGCAAAGCTTGGTCTTTTCTAGAAGCTGTAATATACCATAACCAGCTGTAATATAAATTAATAAGCAGATGATTCCTATTGAGGTTTGGAGGTTTTTTGTAATACAAAAAGTCACAGTGTCAATATCCATTTTCTATCTGATATATGATGGATTGTTACCTTTTCTATTCTTAGATCTCCCTGCCATCTAGGTAGGGAAGCAATCTTGCAGTGCTTCCAGTAAGGTCTTCAGGAGACTTGAATTACAGCTCATATCACTGTAATTAAAACTCAGATTTGGGGATTTGCCTTTGACTTTATTCTACCTTTAGCTGGCAAATTAAGCAGCTGCTACATCTCCTTTCTATGTTTGAGAGAATTTTCTTCAAGTTCAGTGAGGGGATCTGAGGTGCAGCTTCAGACTTACCCATCTTCCCGCTGTTGGCCACGCAACTCTTGAAACAGAGAAATTTTGAAAAAACCCCACCAACTGGGGACCCAAGAGGAGCAGATACCAGGTATCTTTCAGAAAAGCTGTTCTGTGCCTTCTGAAATTGCAAGGAATAAATGAAGGTGTTTTCTTGCAAAGAGGACTGGCAGAGGTGTTCCCAAGTCATCCTCCTGGATGGAAAATTGAAGTTATCTTAGGAAAGGATCTGACTGCTGTAGATTAAATATGAACTCTTGTAAAGAATGATTTAAGCAAGACTTAGACCATTCTGCTTGAGGGCTTCTGGGAGAGAAAATCCCAGTTTTCATGTCCTCAGTGCTTCAATGTTTTTACTTTTATGAAAAGTAAAGGAAAATGTAATTTGGAAAATGAGCTAAGGTTTCTGATGGGCACTTTTGGTACAGTATGTCTTGCTGAGATCTATATACTCGTTATCTTGATTTATTAATTATTTGCTCTGAAAATAAGCTTCTCTATTTGAAATAAATGCTGGGACACAATTTTGTGGGGGAAATGGATGTTATAGAAGACAAAGCACAGCAGACCCTGAAGCTCACAGGAAGGAGTAATTTTGAGAAGAGAGAATGGGGAGGAAACTGTAAGATTCTCGAGATCTGCACTAAAATGGTAAGAATTAAGATTATTAAGGTTATTCTGGAGCATAACACGATGTCTTTTTAACCTTCCTATTTAAAGACCTCCTTCGATTTCATGAGAATATTAATTTTTTTTTCACATGGCTGCTTAAACTTTCATCATAAAATGACTTTTTTAAAATATATTACAGAAATACAGTTCAAAGAGAATAGTGTCAGAGGGCATTACATTTAAGTGTAAAACAAAAATGAGAAGAAACTGGTGTTATTCCAGAAATATTCCCTATTTCCCTCAGCAATCATATTTGATATGCAATCATTTTTAGAAGACAAATACAGGAGAAACATTTTCTTAAAAGTAAAATTGTTGCATAAGCTTGTGACCTTTATCTTTATTACTGCCTATAGGCTCCTGAGGTTCTCACCAGATGGAAGAGATATTTTTCTATTAGCAGAAACTCAGTTGAAAAAAGAAGAAAAAAAAAAATCCATGCCCCAAAAGAATAGCTTCATGGGAAAATGCATTAAGCAGTGAAAGAACCAGGAAAATTAGAGCTAATTTAGATTGACGGTGTTTTCAAACATGGCAGAACTGAGTGAACTTTTTAGGCAAAAATGTTGTACTAGATCCTTAGAGGACATAAATAATCATATCCATTTTCTTCCTTGTGAGATAAAATCAATATTTTATTTTTAAAGGCAATCCAAAGAGATGGGGCTCCAGATTCTTGGAGGCACAAAAGATCAGTGTAAGCAGGATAGAGTGTCTGAGGCTGGATAGGTCTCAATCCTATTTTCCTTATCTTGGAAAGTTGCAGAGGATAAAAGTGGCCTACAAATAATTCAGATGATCTTGATCTAAGGCATCTGGTTTCTATGAGGGTTTTTGTCATTCATTCAGAACAGTGAAATTACATTATTTTTGGAATGTTGTCACTCCTCTACTTGAAAGGCAGCACAGAATCAGCACAGCCTTCCTTAGAAGTGAGGAGTAGATTTGCAGAGTCAATTTATGATCTCTGACAGTCTGCTCTTCAACATCAGACTTCTCTGTAATGTGATATTCTTCCCAGCCTCTGGGCAGGGAAGAGTCAAAGGACTCAGGGAGTTTGAAAACTTTAACCTAATCATGATCCTGGAGACAGAGCATAAAGAACTCCAGTTCCTGGGAGAGTCCTCTGGACCCTGTGTTCTGCTTCCTCGATACCTGGGGAGAACAGGAGCTTCAGTGAGTATTGGAGTAGAAAGGGATTTGGGTGATGATAGCCATCTGCCTGAAGGCAGATTTCCTGCTCTGAGGGGTAAGAACGTGTGCTGGACAAGTGCCTGATCCTCTCTGATACTGAGTTTCTAAAGCTGACATCAGGCTGCAAAGGATTACCTTTCCTTTGGGTCATTTCATGCAGTCCATGCAAACTGCCTCCTCTGGATATAATTTAACTGCCCCTCAGATGGGAGTTACTGCTTCTCCTCTCAGATCTGATACCTGACTGAAAAAACCTGGGCCTGCCATTCACTCCCCTCTCTGACGTGGGGGCAAACCTTGTATTTTAGCAGGGATCCAATGGAAGAATTAGATCAGGAGCTCAGTCAAAGAGGCCTGTGGATGCAAGTCTGTGAACACTTCAGAGATCACATAGCCAGTGTTTCCAGCAGCATTTGGCAATAACTCAGAGAAGCAATTACTGTCTCATAAAAGAGTGCAAGATTAATAACCTTTGCTGCTAATGTGTATATGTTCCTTGCCATTTTCTTAGGGATGGAAGGCTATGTCTCACTGTGCGTTTCATTTCAATAAAAATGAGAGGAAATGCACAATTGATGTAGTTTAGAACTCACATTTTTGGACTACTGATGCCTTGATATGCAGTTGCAGGCAGGTAAATATCATTATCACAAGAGAGACTACCAGTTCTGGGGGGATGGGAGCTAATTCAGGGCCCTCCTGCTCACATATTGATGTGGGGGAGTTTTGTATTGGGAGGTTTGTTTTTTTTAAACGTCATCGGTGAAAATAATTTGTTAGAGACACAGAGGAATTTGAAGAATACTAGGAAAGAAATGTTCTTATTTTTGTTATTTAAAACCTTGTAAGCAGTCTCCATAGAATATAAATGCAGTGCAAAAGAAGTTCTGTTCTTCTCTTATAAATACCAATGAGAATGAGGCAATTAATGTGTAATTGTGCCAAGGGTTGTACTTAAAAAGTCTAGAATGTAAAAAGTACAAAATGAGGATTTATATTCAGTCACAGAAGAACTAAAAATGGGCTATGCTTTGAGTTGTCTGTGGCAGGAAACAAAACCTTCAAATGAAAATAATGAAACCCTTTCAGGGTTTTTTGTGTTTGAGCAATTAAAACATCTCATAATTCCACACTATATAAGATCCTGGGGAAGGCTCATTGAAATAGACCAGAAAAGATCCACTTTATCACATTCATGATTTGAGCAATCAAAACATGTTTTGAATTAAATAAAATGACAAAATACTAAATACCAATCTTGACTTCATTTTTAATAAATTCCAGTGATGGGTGATTCTCATATATATGTGTGCTTTCCATTTTCATGTAACACATTTGAAGTTCAGTTGTATAATGCGGTCTCATAAGTTCAAATATTGTAAATAAGTTTTAAAAAACAACCCAGAAGAGCATTTTCTTCCCCAAAATATTTTTTGCAAAAAAAATAGCAGCATTAAATGTATTTTTGACAAAATAAGTTTTGTTTGGAAATTTGGACTAGATCTAAAGTTTCAAATGTCAGCTTGAAAAATTCTCTAACTGAGACTACCAGTCTGTGAAGCTTCAGTTTGTTCTTGCTCAGTTTACTGGAAAAAAAATGTTGGAAGAAATTAAGCAATATCAACATGCATTCATTCACATGTACTTCTTTGTCTGCAGTCATGATCTAAATGTGATAAAGGCTGAACAGTGTCCATGACCTATCTGCTCTTTTTGTTACAAAGAAGAAGAAGAAGAAAAAAAAAAAAATCAAACAAACAAACAAAAACACACACACACACACAAAAAAAAAAACCAACCAAAACCAAAATTAAAAAAAAACAAAACAAAACAAAACAAAACAAAACAAAACAAAACAAAACAAAACAAAACAAAACAAAACAAAACAAAACAAAACAAAACAAAACAAAACAAAACAAAACAAAACAAAACAAAACAAAACAAAAAAAAAAAAAAAAAAAAAAACAATGGCTATGCTGGAAATAGAGACTTTGTCTGTGTTGTCCCATCAGCTTGAGATCCCAAATGCTTGGAGAACAAGCCAAATAAGCTTTTGAACATAAATCTCCTGCTGTAGCTGGGTTCTTTAGCTTCTCTCCTTAGAAAAGTTGAAGTTGTTTTTCATTATTTCCTCTTCACTTCATTTCTGCTTTTGCATGCTTACTTGATTGATCAATGACCTAATTTTTTATCATAATCTGTTTTTGCTGTGATAAAATTTAATTGCAAAATTCCCAAGAAGATACTTTAGTGGTCCTTCAACTTTATTCAAAGGACTGCTTTTCTCTTTAAAATGCTTTGCCTCTTTCCACAATAGAAAGGGCAAGGAGTAAAAGGGATTTGACATGTATCACTGAGTTTAAAATATTCATTTATCTGCAATATGAGCTTTCTTACTTTCATAATTAGGAACATCCCAGGTGAATATTTTTTGCCTGTTTTGCACCACCCCTCTAGGAGTAGAAATACAAGAAAAGAAAAGATGAATTTCTGTCCAGAAGAAGCTTCTGGGCTAAATTCTGAGCTGACGTGACATAGGTTGTTTGGGTTAGGCATGGATGTGCTTTCTGATGCAGTTTTCATATGGTTAAGGAATGCTGTTAGGATTGGGATTAGTATTGACACCAGTAGCTACTGGTAAACACTGGCTGGAGACAGGAGAGACTGGAAGAATCAAGAGGTTCTGCCTAAACCTGATGGTGTTAATGACACAATTTTTCAAGTCTGGGTGGATAGGGCTATGATTAAACTTAGGCTCTGCAAGCGTCAGAGAGCTAAATTTATAGTAATTAGAAAATGTTTTGGTTAGATTAAGTGGGTTAAGGTTAATAAGAAGAGCTCTTTCATACTGTCCAGTGACTTAAGCATTCTGAAAATAGCAGTGGACTGCTCACTATACTTTGAGCAGATATTTCATCTGCTGTCTTGAGGGTTTTGTGTGTCTGGACGAATTCATGTGTGGGGCCATTTGAAGAAACAGGAGTCATTACCCAATAAGTATTCTGGTTTTTATGTAGCTCTGCATGTCTGTGCATATTTTTAGAATTTTATCTGTGACTTTGTTTCTGGAAGAAACAGGCTTAATTCCCAATACTTCAAAACATGGCAGTATTTTGCTATCCATACTACTCCATGTGCATTATATATACAGACACGCTACTGTATTTTATAATGTGGATGGGTTAATGCACATTATAACTTGTATGTATTTAGACACACAAAATTAATATGTTCTATACAATACTAAAACTGTATTCTTTACAAACCACTAACAAAACCCCAGACCATGGCATGACAAACAAATTAATTTCTTTTAAAACCCTCTTGGTTTTTTTCTGGATTGCAGAAAAGTATTTATTAAGAAAGCATAGTCTTTCAAATATATAAATATGCTTTCATTAATTGATTCTTTTTTTTTAATGACAGAGAAAAAGTAACACTTGTGGTAAAAGAACTAACAAACCCCAAAACTTGCGATTTGGTTCAACAACATTTCATAGGACTTTAAGAGAAAACAATATATTTATTTTTTTTTTTACAAAATTGTCCTTTTAGAATTTGTTCTACAAACTTTAATTAAAACATTTGGCAATGAGGTAGAGACATGTTATGGGGTTTCCATTATATTCCAGTTTAAAATATTTTGGTTTCTTTTCTTTTTAAAATGGGACTCTGCTGAAAATCATGGTAGCTGTTTGCTTCAGGTGACAACATTCCATAAAGAATGAGCATGAGATATTTTGGTAGTTTGATTTTTGCTTTGACTATAGAACTTTCTGACAGCATGTCTTGCTGAGAAATCTTAGGTTATAACTTAAGTTAAACAGCCCTCTAATTTTCTCACACATTGCTTTTTCAAAAGGGATAAAATAAAGATTTTATGTTGAATTTGACTCAGCTGTGTTTGATGACATAAATGAGGGCAGAGGCTAAGCCTGACTGTGAAAATGGTACCTTCTAAAGAATTCAGCTGTGGGCAGATGAAAAGCAAAGCTGTGGAGCTTATTCACAGCCTCATTGCTTTTTTGAATTTGCTGCTTTGATATGATGATTTGATAGGACTAAAATGGTCAAACATATTTTAAAATAAAGAGAGCAGTTGAGTTGAGAGATAAAATAGTACAAATTGGAAAGTCTTCATGTTTCACAAACTGCACAGTGCCACAGAATGAGACTGGAATATTTTTAATTACCCTTAAATGTGACTAAGCTGTATGTAGGTATCAGAAGCAGGTAAGTCAAAGGAAGAAACCTTACTCCTCAGTAAGGATTTGGATCATCTGAGATAAATCAACATATGTAGAAAATTAAATCTGATTTAATAATGGTGAAATTAATAGAAAATTTTATTTTTAAACATCTGAAGGTTACTACTTTGTTCAGTTTAAGAAGTGAGAAGAGAAATAACAGAGTGGAAGGATATCATCTTTCCCCCTTAGAGAACAAGCTTTTTATTAAATCATTACAGATGCTGACCTAGGCATTGAGGGAGATCAATGATTCTGATTTGTACAGCATTTAAGGAGATACAAGCAGATCCAGAGGTGAGGAGTGAAAAGCATGGGAATTCATGTGTGCATTGGCTTTACTCCTCCTGGGATCACAAAGGTCATTGGCAAAGTTCCTTCTGACCATAAAGTCACACACTCAGGCCCAACTGCTCTCACTGTTGTTTCATTTTTGTTCATAAAGAAAACAGAGATTTATGAAACTGGAAAACTAAAAATTTCCTTGGGGTAATTGTGAGCTTCAAGAAGTTTAACAGCATTGGAATCTGGCTGCAGCTACAGTATTAGGCATTTTCATCTACTAGGAGATTGATGAGATTCTCTGTACAAAAAATATCTGACCTTTCTCTATTTGCACTTCAGAAAAAAATCATGGCCTTTATTGTACTAGCAGTGCTGTTTATAATACTAGGGCAGAAAAGGGATCAAAAACTTCTTTTTACGGATATACCTGCATTGCTAAGACTAGCAGTGTTCCTTTTGGCCTGATTTTGTCTCTTTAGGACAGGGATGTGTGGAATGGGCTATTAATTTTTTCGTGTTTGGAAATGACTAGTCTGCTAAACATGAAAGGCATGCAAGGTAGGTGATGGTGCAAAACAAGTTGTTTTACAAACAGCTCCCAGGTATTCATCATTGGATGTAAGCCAGAAGGTACAGTAATTGTTCTGTATGAGAAACAGCATTTTTACTATAAATGTTGTCTGAGGCTTGAAGTTTAGGGTTTGTTGGATTATCAAAAGTCCTTCCTTTGCATTAGTGATTTGAAATCTCTTGTAGTCAAATAAAATAATTTAGGTGGGATATGCAGTCATTTATCAGTGAACTCAAAGAGAATCATAGTACTGGATGTCATTTATTCCCTACTCTTTTTGTAAATCTTACTGAGACTATTATCTCCTCGGGGCAGTCACTGTCTGCTATGTTGTGCTTGTGCAATGCCTAGCAGAACATGCCTCTACTTTTTCTTGCCTTCTGAGTGCTGTCTCAATACAAAATAAGTAACATCATTATGGTTCCACTGTTTTTCCTTCTTGTAATCAGGCCTGTCACAATTCAAAAAATAACATCGCCAAGACTCTTAGCTATAATATCAGAACTGACAGCAGCAAGAGGCACTGTTCTTCTTTCTGAAAGGGAGTCCCTTGATACAAGTAGAATTCAAGACCTTTGAGAGACCAAGTAGAATTTATAATTTATGTGGCTCCATGGCTCTCGAATAGGGGAGAGTAATGTCTACCATCTATATCACTTATGTGAGTTAAATGAGTTGTGAGGATTTGTAGGTAACAAACTCTAAGTTCTAATGCTGAAGTGTGGAAGATTGTTGTAGAAACCTGGACGCAGCTATGCTTGAATTTAGCCTATTAGCTCAAAATAGATCATCACCACAAATTGTGAATTTTATATTCATTAATATGCCTCCATAATTATAGAAGTAAGAGCAGCAATAATTACAGAACATAGTATGTAATCACTGTTAAATAGGAGAATATTTTTTTGTTCAACTATTCCTGTTGGTACTCATAGGAGACTGAGTGGAAATCAAGGCTCAGACATTTGTCGGCATTCGGAATTTGACTCCCAAGTTTCAAGATTAGTCTGCACACCAAATTCCCATTACTTGTTCTTGTGATTTTCGTAATCAGTCTCATAAATGCATGAAGTATATAGTATTTTAAATATTCAAAGTACTGTAGAGTCATTACTGCTAATTTTGTCCCTTTTATCCCCCCACAAAAAGATGGGGGGATTTCTTATTTCTTGCTGTCTTTTTTCCCCTTCAGAGAAGTGTTATGTTCAATGATGAATATTGAGAATTTCCAGGGCCTCTCGAGTTAATGCCTGATTAACTCCTGCTTCAGATTTGATGAGATTTTTCTCTGCCTGTCCTGAAACTGTGCTTGAACAGACCGGGGAATGGCAGATTATGAAGCAGAGCTGTAAGTGATAGAGACAGGAGGGCAAGACTAACAATCTGAACAAGTGGGAAACAAGGTCTGAGAGAGTTAGGAGCCAATGTGTTTTACCTAGACATCCTCCTGTGTTTGGGGTGAATCAGCTGATTGCATAGGCAGGAAGACTGACAAACAGAAACTGAGGGACAGGTTGGATTCACCTGGAGCTCTCTGCAACCCTGACGAGTGTGACATCTGTCCCTGTCTGTCCCAGGTGAACTCGATAAGATATCCTGTTCTAAAAATAGCAGCACTTTGTATGCACACTTGCCCTCAAGGCCCGAAATGTGATACAGCTGCTCTCAAATTTCCATGCACTACTGCTTCAATAGTCAGCCTCTTCCAAGTTAAAATGAGGACAGTGAACAGGATTGCAGGATGCAAACAGCATCTTGTACATACACACAGCTTGCCCAAGCCAGGGCATGGCATACTTTTCTTCAGCGTGAGTCTGTAGCTGCTGCAAACTGCATGTTCAGCTTGTGCCTGAGGTGGCAAAGATTGACTGCCATGGTCTGAAGAACCCATCCTTACCCCTTCTCCTGCTCCTTGTGTGAGGATGAGGAAGGGAATGGTAGTCCATATAAATCACGCAAATCCAAAGCAGATATTGTCCCACCAACATATCTGCCTCAGCTCTGCCAGGGAAAGGTCAGAAAGCTTTGTTCTCTGAGATCCACAGACCTTTGGGTTCTGTTTCTTGTGCTGTGTTGTCTTCAACCCACATTTTCAGGAGTTTCTCTTTGCCCTTCCTTTATTAGGGAAGCTGCTGGGAAGAAAAGCAGGTTAATCAGAGGCAGGGAATAGGAGATGGATGTTAAAATGTCTTTGGCAGTGGGGAGGAGGGTGGAGTTCTCTGTCTAGGATGGCTTGTGAGGTACGGGATGAGATGGAGAGAAAACACGTCAGAAGAGGGACAGGATGGATGAGGGGGGGAAATGAAAAATCCCTGTTCCTCACAGTATCTTCCAAAATGTCTTTCAGACACAAGACCTAATTTTCCAGTTTTTTCCATGGACAGCTTGCTCCCAGGCCTTCTCATTTAAACCGACTTAATACTCTTTTGACTCCTACCAGCCTTTTCCCTCCTCCAGCTCCCCATGCCATGTCTTCCAACCCTGAACAGTACCAACCTTTCTCTGCTTTGAGACAGCAATATTCAATTTGTTTTCATAGCTAGGTAGCTTCTCATCTTCTGTGCTATAATGTAGCCCAATAGTGTGGAATTATTGTGTTGATGTGCACAATAGGAGAATATTATAATCTTGTTGAAAGAAACTGACTTACCTTTAATGCTGAACAAGTTCTAAATAGACATCTTGATAAAATAATGCTGCACAGAGATGCCCATTCCATCAAAATTCTTTAAATCAGACTTCAAGTAAATAGAATACTAATGAAGGGCAAGGGCTTTTCTTGTTTGCTCAACAAGTCTTTGCTGAACAATAAATGTATGTCCCTCCAAGTGTGACTGGGAAGTAATCCTGTATTAAAATGCACTCAAGTATTTTCAGTTATTTGTTCAAAGGGAAGTTCAAAGGGAAGTACTTGATAAAAGGTCAAGTGTGGTCTGAAAGGAAACTCTTTCCAGTGCCTAGCTAGAGGAGCCTACGCCAAGGTAAAATATTCCATTATCAGGTATGAGATATCAGCTGGTGGTTTGTTGCATTGTAATAATGAACTTTCCTGAAGTTACAGATCAGTCTGTCTGATTTCTGTGCTGTGTTTCAGTGCACAGTGAGCTGCTTTGTCTCTGCTTTTCCATTTTGTTTAATTGTCTATAGTGCTGCTAACTATCTAAGAGAGCCAAGGGGGTTTGGCTGACTCTGGAAAGGGTACACTAAGCAATTAAATGCAAAACCTCTAACCTATCCTTAAATTTAAAAGGTTACTGTTCTTTATGAAAATATTAATCCAGGAGTGATAATTAAAATCTCAAATTCTTTATAACAGCCTTTATTGACCATCAAGCAGATGTGTAATGTACTTGAAATGCATAGAATACAACATGAAAAAATTAATTTTCTTTAAAACCATTTCTTAAGGCTGAGAACACAGATCTTACTTTTACACACCCCCACTATCATGTCCACTGTCATAAGTACTACTGGCATATTGTCCTTAGTGGGCTAAGTTAAAAGACCACAATAAGTCAGGATGCTGTTTACGGGATGCTATAGGAATCAGGACAAATTTTACACAAAGTATAGCTAACTAATTGTTTTTATGTACTTCATGAGGAGATTAATTTCCTGGTGATCACCACAGAACAAAACTGTGACACCATCTATGAGCAGCTCTAATTATTATCATTTATTCTACAGTTAAAGAAAACTGATATTCAAAAGCCAACTGGAGATGGTTGTGGCCAGCCTCCTCTAGATGACTCTGCTTGGCCAGAATTGACTGGTTGGACCAAATGATCTTTAGAAGCCCCTTCAATCTCAGCCATCTGATTTCTAAACCAGGGCTTATGAAGCCTTTACCTAAACTGAATTCCAAGACAAGTGTTTGATTTGCTTGGACACTAACAGACAAATGTTTTCATGGCGTTTCCAAATTCTTTAGTGAGGGTGTAAATCTTCCCTGTGCAATCCCCATGACAGTTAACCACTTCCTTTGCATACTTTAATGGACAGACTGTATCTTTACATGCTTCTCAATAGACAAAAAGTTCAGGACTGCTTTACTTACGCTGCAGAACTATAAGGCTTGCATGTTGCTAAAGAACTCTGAAAAAAACCGATCTCACATCTGTTTTTTATTAAATTGAATTAAAATTTGCTAGAGAAATATAGATGTAAAGTTTTTTATTATCTTAAATGACTTTTCATAAGAACTTTGATCCTGTAAAAATCCAGTCTAGTAATGGAATTTCTCACTCCTCCTACTAAGTACAGCACTACAAACACTTTTGGGTGTCCATGACCCACCATGAGGTATACGAAGTATATGCTAAAAATGGAATAGTAGGAAAGGTCAAAGTGTGTGAGCACTGAAAACACAGGGGTTTTTTTCAGTCTTTCATTTACAGCTGTCAGTTGAAGGATAATTTTGATCCCTTTGTGGAAATTGTCCATTTACTCCCAACAATGTATGTCCCTCCAAATCAACCTTGCACTCATGAGCTGTCTACTTTGCAAGCTTACTAGAAAATAAATTCTTGAAAGAGAGATTTTTATTACTCATTCCTTCTTCCTGTTGCTAGAACAGCAGCCCAGTTGTGCCTTCTTTTTTGTTTCTGGTTTTGTTACTGCTTTTTTTTTTTTTTTTTTTGACATACAGATGCTCTAATAACTGTATTATGGATGTCTAAGTTTTAAAGAGAGATACCATTATGATTTAGGCTAATGGTTATAATTTATCATCTGCTGTCTGTTCCATGAAAGAAGGTGCACAATTGCATATGTTTCAAGAAGGTTTTTTTAATAAATCTGATTTCACTTGAACACTTACAAGAAGAGGCTATATAGTTCACCGAACTCAGTCTCACTGACTGAGATCCTATTTATTGCAACTATTACTGTGACCTATCCCCTTTAATTTCTTGGAAGTTATTTGGGAAATACTCCAACATGTGAAGGGCTAGAATGCAGCAAAGATTTTCCATCTGATGCTTTTTTACTGTTCTAGTGCAATACTAAACACTAATGTGCAGCTTAAGTCTCCAATGCTCTTGAGAGCTCAGGCTAGTCTTTCAGAGTAGGTTTCCTTTTGATAGTCAGAGGACATTCACAATCAAAACTCATTTGTGTTTTCTGTTGTGGTAGTGTGATGGCTCTGCAGGGAGGAAAGGACTGCACGCATTTGTTCATTAACCCTGGCTTTGGCAAGAAACCCTCTCTGGGACCACACAGACATTAGAATGGGAGCACAGGAGAATCCACATCCAGTTTGTTAACCTGGTTATAAAGCTTACAAATTACTCCTGGACATGTGGTTTGGAAAACTGTTACTCAAACATGTGCTTTGTCTGCTTGGAACAGCAGCATTGCTTAATTGGTATTTTCCCTTTGGACACTTGGTTTGAAAAGTTCAGTTTGTCACAGTTAATCTTTAATTCACATTGACTCCAACAATGTGCTTAGTGCACTGAATATGCTGAGTAGTACACGTTAAGGATGGAATAATATATTGAGAGGTCGTTTGTGTGCAGTGAAGTGTGATTAGGGATCTCTGTAATTTGCAGGCCTCTGAGCTCAGACACCAAAGGACAGCAGCTCTGCACTTACAGTGCTCAGAATGGCTACTCTGGGCTAACTGTGGGGAGACAAAAGGAGGTGCTGCTGAAGGCAGTCTCCCCTCTGATATCTTACACCTGTGTTGATTATCCTGAAGTAGAAACAGCCTTGCCCTCACAGCCATGGGCTTGTTAAAGAGTGAGTGAGCTGGGAAGAGTCAGTTGGAGTCTGCAGGCTGTGCTGTGAAGACCCAGGGACAGGAGGTCGTGCAAGGGCCAGAAAAGGTGAGCTGCTGTACGTAGGACAGACAGGGTTAGGCGGCCGTGTTAGGGACAGGAAGGAGCGTGCCAGAACAGAAGGAGAGCCAGAGCTGTGTGGAGCTACTCTTAGAAGTACAGAGAGAAGGTATGGGCGACTTTTTGAATGTCAAGGTCCTGCTGCTTAAAGCCTTCTGATGAAATTAATGAAGCACCTCGAGTGCAGTGTCCATGTGGACTGCAACAGCTAACCTCTTGGCCAAACTCATCCCCATCTTTTCACTCACTCCCCTCCTCCTCAGGAGGACTTCCAAATGTGTTTGCCTGCAAGACAGGTTGGTGGCTGGAGACCTGGTTAGATATTTTCAGCAGCAGGGCATGAGGGATACTCAGGGGTTCTTTGTTGTTTGATTACAGTTCACAGCTGGCAAGAACATGTAGTATGTGCAGTCTGCTTTCTGCCATTTAACATTGGATCTTACGTTTACATGAATCCCTAAGAAAGAATGTTGCACCTCTAGTAATTCTATGTTTAAAGCAGGACTGGTAGGGTAAGTAGAGAAATTACATATTTATGTCAGCAGGCATAGAAAGAAGATGACTAATTTTGACCTTTATAAATATCTTTGAGGTTAAATAGCAAGGAAAAAGGAACTAATTGAATTAGAGAAAGTATTAGTTGTCCCTTCTTTTGAGCCTGGAATCAAGAGGCTGAAAAGTGGGCCATGAGTGAGTTTACCACTTTGCTGTATTGGGAACGTCCTTTAGCTGAAAGTTGTATCTCAGTCTGAAATGTAACCCTTACAGCATAAGAGTTGCTACCAGGGACTCTTCTCTGGTTATCTTTCTCCTTTTCTTCTTGCTGTCATAAAATTTTTTCATATTCCTGAAACGAAAGTGTCTAAACAATACAGCATTGATAGCTGTCCACAGCAGAAGAAGGCTGGTGATGCACAGACTTCTATGAATTCTTCTTCTCATCCCAAGGAGTTGTCACCTCACTGCTCCACAACTTCCTTGTTCTAAGCATACTGCTATTCTCACAATCCAGAAGAAAAGCTGTGTCCTGGAGGCATGATCTAACCCTGAAAGCGTAACTATATGCTTTCAAGGATTTCTTTAAAAGCTTAATGCCTTAACTCAAGGAAATACTGGAAGGGAGACTATAAAGAAGGTGATAAGACAAAAAAAAAAAAAAAAATTGGTAATGTACAAAACTAAAATTAAATTATAGTCATCTGACTCATGTTCTTGTTATTCTTTATTTAACACTCTACCCTCAGCGAAGGTGTTGTAAGGCTTCTTCCCAGAAATGTATTGAATTTCTATCTGTTGAAATGATTACAGAGAAGTTATAAAATTTTAGATTTATGTTTTACAGTAATGTTCCCCTGATAGAATATATTCTGAGAAAGTTTTGAATTTTTTTTATGTGGAGTAAAAAAAGAGTTAAATCCTCTTTTGGTTCTAAAAGCACTTGTGTTATTTTGGAAAACTCAAATTTCTGATTTTATTTAGTAAAAAGCACTTTCAGGTCTTTCATCAAGGAAAAATCCAAGAAATTTCAAGAACAAGCTGGGTTTTACCCTTATACTTGCAAAACAAGAATGAGTTTGTACAATTCATTGCTGAAGTATTGCCAAAGGTACATATCAGATAGTATTTGAGCAATCTTGTGAAAAAAAATACAAGAAACAGTTGTATTGGAAGGAGATTGAGTTTTATGTTTACACAAGGAATGGAAAATTCTTAATGGCTTTAGATATAGCCAAGTTTGTGCTGTTGAGACAATTTCTCTGGACTTACTCTAAGTTGTCTTTTTTTTTGGTTTTTTGAAGGTTGGGAAAGTTGAAAATTCCAATAATCCTTTCTGGAGTACAGAATAAAAACCACTATAAATCTCCCTCTAGTCCTGAGAAAGTTTGAGAATGTAATCTATATATTCTTTACATGTGTTAGTATGCCACAAGGCATTTTCCTAGGAATTGCAAAAAATGCAAACTATTTCAGTATGTGATTTTTGACAAATAGTTTTTATTCTTATTTTACAATAACATCAGTAGACTTAAAATAAAGCTGCAGCTTAAGAAGTTCCTTCAGACGCTGTTTCTGAAGATGCAGTAAGTTTCCGGTAGAAAATATTTTCAAGTAAAAAAAATAATTTGCAGCCCTGCTTACAAGCAAGAAAACAGCCAATAATGATCTTAAACATTATTAGATTTCTGAGCTCTCTTGAAATATTTTTGTTGTAGCAACAACAACTCTGAGTGAATATTGTTTGGAGTACACACCTGTTCTTTGCAGAAATGTTGTCCAGCTGCAGTGTTCAACTTAAAAGTTACAACATATGTCCCCATGCCCTAACTATTGTGCAGTGTAACTGCCTTAAAGAGAAGAGGGCTGTAGAAGGAATCACACAAAATGTTTTTTACCATGAAACAAGAAAGTAGGAAGGGTAAAGGCATATCTCTTGTTTTCTATCATTAATAAACAGAAGTATTCCCAGCATAAGTTGGCATTGTAAACAGTGAATATGTTACTTAATTCTCAGTCCCCTCTTCTCAGAACCTCAAGATTTGTTAGTCTCAGCATTCATGGGCATGATATGCAGTTAAGAAAACAGCTGTGTGTTATCCTTCCTCAGTCTCCCAGGGTTTGGATGGTTGTTGTGGTTACAGAGTACTTTAGGTAGTAGAGATTACCATTGCTGAGGTGGTTTGCACTTGAAATGCTACTCATAGCTGCTCAGGGGAAAAAGGATGCTTGGGTTTCAACCTACAGTGCTCCTTGAGTAGGTCATGGTGTGCAGGCTTGGAAGAGGCAGGTAACAGCTTAGTGAGAGGAGTCACAGACATCTAAGTGCTAAATTCCAAATATTGCCATCTTTAATATTTAGTGGTTGGAATAACTTTAGGAACCAGAGGGGAAAAGAATACTTTCTATGCCTTCATCCTTTCCTTGTGACTCCTTATAGCATATTTGTCAGCAATGCTATTATTTTTGTCCTGTCCCTTTATATCAATGCAGCTTAAAATTACTCCTTGCTTTCTGGGCCTAGATGCAGACTCATAAATTCATGTTGCCAAGCCAAATAGGCTGTGCTGGCCCTTTTAGTCCCCCTACATTTTCTTTTTATTTGTATAGGCATAGAGGCCTTTGATAAAGTCCAGAGAACACAACTTGAATTTTTTATTTCAAGTCAGCTTTCTGAGAAAGAAATTAGCTGTATAGCCACAGCATTCCACAATAGTCTCACAGCTATCACCACCCTGCATGGCTGGTAATGAGACTTCCAGGAGCTCCACTGCACAGAGACAGAAATTATGACTTCTCAAGAACTGTTTCCAAAGAGCCACAGGCTGCTGGTGATGGTGCCTTTTCCTTTGCATTGAGGAGGACAAGGCATCATTTCCATAGCTTGACTTACTGTCAGTCACCAGATAACTGAGACCCTACACAAGCACATATCTGGGGAAGCTTATGTCCCAGCTCTGACACAATTGATGCCTGCTTCGTGGATGTTTGTCTGCTCGAGATTCCTTCACCAACGCTGAAATAAGTCACACACTATCCAGAACTATCAGTGCTTTCAGAGGATCCCAGAAGGTCATGATGGGAAAAAAGGGGACATAAAACTGACAAAAAACCCCCACTTCAGGTCTTTAAGCCAATGCTTAATATCTACATCTTATCTGTTATAGCTGGAGAACTTAAAACTTACAAACAACTTCAGAAATTCAATGAATTCTGTCTAAGTTGTCCCAGATACATCTTCATAATTTATTAGTGGTATAAAATACTGGAGGATGAGGTCCTAAAAAGGATTCATGAGATGTGATAAAACTACAGTACAGCCAAGGGATTTTGGTTAAGTTAACTTATCCAGATGACTGATACCTACTGCTAGGAAGGTTGTCTGGGGTAAAATAAAGCCTGGTTACTGGCCTGCAGTAGAGAAGTATAAGAGGGAGAAATGTTGTCTGAAGACTTCAGTTGAAACTTTAAAATGTCAAATGGTGCATGAAAGCAGGAAGCTTGTTACAGAAAAAAAGTTGCAGGAATTGTTCATAATGATCTAATTTTCATTGAATTAGTTATAGCAAGCTTGCCAAAGGAACAACCAAAGGAAATATAATCTCTCATTTGTTATCTTCAACTAATAAAAGAAAGAGAATATTCTTGGAAAATAGGATGTAAAAAGCCGCAATTAAGGTTAATGAGAAGAAGAAATTCCCAGCTGTCATAATGGATTATAATTAACACCTGCTATTTAGCACCACTGCCTCAGAGAATTGGGGATTACCATGTACTACTGACTGAATAAACTCACCTGAATGCCTTGAGACTGATCAAAACTATGATTTGGCTTCTCAGTACGCCATTGAAAAGCAGTAGATTCTATCAATCAGAAGAAATATTAGATTTTTTTTCTTTTCTTGGTAGAGAAGATTTTTGCTCAGTGGGAAACTAATGGCTCAAAAGACCCCCAAGCTGGGATTACCAATATGTCCTGTATTACTGCAAGACTACAGATTTCTGTTTAACTGCAGGATGTATGTGACTCTTAGAAGAGCTGGGAAAGGCCACTTTTAAAAAAAGAATGATTTCTCAGTTTTATCTGTCGCAGAGGTACACTGTTTCAATTAATGTTATCATTGTTTGTGTCATATTCAAATGACATAAGTATATTTTAAGTTTCTCTTAAATTCTCTTTTGTCAGTTTATTGAAGTCTGTCATGTGTGGTGGAGCAGCCCTTAAGATTCTGTAAGGATTACTGACCTTCAATATTTCATCTTGGAAAGCTGAATACACTTACCTCCCCCTGAAAAGGATTAAATAAGCAAAGCTACAAGCTGATGGCTTCTGTCCACCTCACAACAAAATACTATATTGAGGTCTAATGAAGGATCTTTCAGCAGTACTGTCAATGTATTTTAAAATTTGATTTCAAGAAAGCATCTTGAGCTAGAAGAAGTTACTTGCAGTTCTTTGTTTTCCTTTACCAAAACTTGTAAAAACAGTTAATTAGAAACAGTTCTCTATATACTGAAGTAGAAAGGCCTGGGGACTATTGAGTCCCACAAGGAAAAGGAAAAAAAAAAGGGAAAAGTTTGTATGGTTGAGGAGAAGGAAGAAAACCAATATAAGATACCAATTTGTATGTTAAAGTTAAAATAAGCTGGTTTAGCATTTGGTATTTCTCAAGAAAATTCCCAGAAAACCCCCGGTTTCTTTTTATGTTCTAACTTCACTCCTTTTTCTCCTACATGTTTTTAACTTTCAGAGGTAGTGAGCTGCTTGTGTCATGATAAGGCAGTCATCTCAGCAGATTTAATTTGTTATTGCACTGCCTCATCTTTCCCCCCAGTTTTTACAAAGCCAATTGATTCCTGGTCGGTTTGGCTTGCTGAAGAAAATACCATGTTGAAGAATCATGTAGAAGAGGGTGAGGTTATGAAACATATTTATTTCCTTTTGTCTTTATTTGAGTTGTTTATTATTGGCTTAATTAAGCCTTTTGATAGGAAAAGGTGAATTCTCTAACTTTGAGGGAAAATAGCTGGAAGGAGAAAGTTTCAAGTTGCTGATTTGAACTCTTTGTTGAAAAAGTGCTTAGCTTGCTCACATATGGCTTTCTTTTCCTCCCTAAGTTCGTGAGAGTAAAATTCCATAGAGTTCATATGAGCAAAGTGTTTCTTCTCTGCCTCTAGAGAAGATATAACCCTTTAGACATTACAGAATGTCCCTTTTAAGTATGGCTCAGTGTTGTGTTGATCAGTCTCCTGATGCTGTATGGAAATTCCAGCATGTGATGCTGTTCCTATTGCCAGTACATTTTGCCTTCATATGCATAAGCTGCAAGTCAAGGACGTTTTATATAAAAATTAATATTATTTCTGTTCTCAAGAACATCAATACTGACTTGGGGATACAATGACATCTGTGTCTCTTGCTCTGATTTGGTCCACTTGTTCTAAGCAGCAAATTCATTCTCACATTCTTAATCCTCCTGTCAAGATATCCTATCATGACCTTGGCTCAGAGACTCAGGACGGGAATTTCCAAAGAAAGCTGCCTTTAGTTCCTATAAAGATGAAGACATGCGTGATTTGATTGCAGTTCTGGGAAGTACTCTTTGAAATTTACTGATGAACTTTGCAATTGTCAGCAAATTTCCTTATTTTCATCCAGCCCCTTGCTGAATTCTGCTGCTCAGAAAGATGTGGTAGATTCATGGTGACTTGGAATAATTTTAATTTCACTGTTATCATTTAAGGTGGCTTTCACTTATCTTCCTTCTTCTTCTTTGTTCTCATTCCTGTAGCAGATGTTTCATATTCCTTGTGTTTCTGTTACTACAAGGAAGGGGTTGGCAGCTCAGTCACTTTTCAGTTTAACAGTGATGAGGGCAAATCTTGTGATACAGGAGTTGTTGATCATTACAGCTAGGCTAATCTTAGATTACTTTATTAACATATTGTTCTCATGCATTTGTTCCATATTATTCCTATGAGAAATGCAACTAAATATTAAGAGCTTCATTTTGTTGTGGTCCTGCCCACATTAAACCAGAAAAGGATTTAAGTCAGAGAAAAAGATTCACTAGGATGACAGAGGTCCTGGTTTGAGGTCCTAGTGGACAGTAGAACCACAGTAACTATGATGAAGCTGCCTGGATAAATGAGTTGACTAACAATTGTATGTGTAATTCATGTACTTGGGATGAGTAGTGATGTGATTATCTAGGGCCACGTGTTCTAGGACACACTATTCTGGTTTCTGTGGTAGCTAGCCACCTTGGGTGCTATTAAACCTTGACTCTGAACCCTTGGTTGAAGGGTTAAAGCAGCTGAAACACTGCTTTATCCATGGAGAATATCTGTTGATAGACAGATCAAATACAATGTTTGCCCTCCATTGTAAGTGTTACCTCTTTACGTTGGGCTGGCTGACACAAATATTCATTGTCTCTCTGAGCTTTTGCCACCTGGAGCTGGAACGGATCTTAAAGTGCATTTCTGTACTATTATTTTGCTCACATAGTGATATAAACAAGCTGGATAATCTGAAATTGCTGTTGATCTCCCAGCTGTCTCACTGCACGCAAAGAATTCCCTCTTATATTTTCCTCAAAACAGTGAAGGTCCTAACAAGAAAGGCATCTGCAGTTCAGAATTTAAAATGTCTATGAAATCATCTGAACAGTACCTGACCAACAGGTGCTGGAACATTTGGGAACCACTAGAGGCAACATTCTATGGATGAACAACTCATATTTATCTGCAGGGTCCAATAAAACATCAAGAAGGCAGAGGATGTCAGACATCATCTGCACTGGTGCTACTTACAGTATCCTGTTAGGATATAGACAAGAAATGTGGATACTAAGTACTAGGAATGGAAAGGAAAAACAGATTTTAAATTATTGCAAAATCAGGAACACAGAACTATGTAGTGCAAAACTTCAATGGAAGATAATTTTTCTTCTCTTTTAGTGTCAAAAGGTAGAGTTATTGTTCTTTCTGTACATAGAAACACTCTGCTATGAGTCACCTTAGTCCCCTAACTGAGAAGGATTCATTGGAGAAAATACAGTATTAATCTTTTCCTTAATATTTGCCAATGGCAGTTGGAAAATATTAGCTAGTAAATGCCACACAAATAACTCAACCTTGTGTAGAAGAAATACCTTCTTCAACATGGGGGTATTTACTCCAGAAGTAGCCATTCTGAATCAGTTTCTACTGTTCTTCCTGCAGGACTAACAAGTCAGATCAGATGTGTCCATGTTTTAGTCATATTGAAGTTTTCCTCTAGAATACATACTAATTTCCTAACTAAAAAACAAAAACAAAACCCCAACCAAATAACAAGCTAGCCTTAATTTAGTCCATCCTTTACGTCAACCAGATAATTTATTATAAACTTTGGATTCAGGATGTAGTAGAGCTTTCAGATGGCTGCTTAGCTCTCAGGAAAAGTAAGCCCTAACAGAAATGCTGGAGATCCAGATTAGCAAATGGCCTCTTTTTATCCCAGCATATCCACCTGGCCCAGGTGGATGTAAAATGAAATAAAAGGGATATGGTTAGTGACCAACAGAAAGTGGCTAATAGGGTGACAAGTTGAGTGGCCACAGATGTAGCAATATTCTTCGGAAAGTCAAATTCACAGTATTTAACATACTTGCACTGGTAAAAGAGTTAATGAAAAACAAAATAAAATTAATCAGGAAATTGATTTTCAAAATGGCCAAGATAAAGAAAACTCTGAGCAAAGCAGCTCTTTGGTTCTCCCATCATGAGTATACTGCTTCCCTCTCAAAGCTAGAAATAAGGAAAGTCCCTTTATCCCTTTGACTAAAGACCAAAGTTTTAACATGGGGTTACCTTTCCTGTGCACATGACATCAGGTAAGGAAAAATCGTATGTTGTATCCCCCTAGTGTTTGGTCTCCCCCTTGAAACCCCCTCTGAGACTGCACCTTTGGTCTGACCCCACCTGCCCCTTGACTCTGACCTATGGCCTTGAGCCAGGTAACCCCACCCCCATCCCAAAAGAGATAAAAAACCCCATCCCTCCATGTGCTTCCTCTTTGGCCCCTGAGATCCCTTCTTGGAATAAACCTTGGAATATGCTCAAGGTAAGGAGCCTCTTTTGGATTTCTTCCCCCTATTTTGAAGATTCCCTCACCCAAACCTCCCCAAATTCTGAGCTAGTAGCTGACCGGGGGGGCAGAGGGTAGGAGAACACTTCAATCGTATTCAGTGCATCCCACTGAATTAAGGAAAAACTTAAAATATAGGACCATTTTATTTCGTCCAAACTATGTAATAAACACTTCTGGTTTTGATGTTTTGTGGTGGCAAATAATTTATTTCTCTTGTGATATGTCTACCAGTGATTAATGCTGATATCAACGTGCTTATGAATTTACCGACCTGTTTGTCTACAAGTCCCCCGGAAGATGATGTTGCACATGCTCACGTTTACCTTCTTCCTCTTGCATTTTACTGGAGATTTATCTCCTCAGAGTGCTAAAGATTGACTGTTGGGAGCATCCCAACAATAAAAGAGTGTGTTTGTTGCCATAATGAGATTGAAACTTCCTTCCCAGGAAGTGGACAGCTGAACGACTCAGCCATTTATCAGCTGAGGATAGAGAAATGGAGGTGCCTGGAGAAAAGAATTATTTATTATGGATGGCTGGTATGACATGGATATAAATCATGAGGGAAGCAGTTAGTTTAGAAAGAGCCCAAAGGAGACTGGGCAAGAAATACCAGAGGACAGGTGACTGCACTGAGTCTTAGAAATAGAGTTATGATTTGTAATAATTGGTCAAAAGTGATTCGATTCTTCAAAGTTCTTTCCCAAAAGGAGACTAAAGTTACAAACCTTACTTTGCAGGTGAGATTTCTACCACATGGAATTTTTTTTAGGTGTATAAGAGACTTGGTCACCTCCTTTATTCACAGAATTAAATTAACGCTGTTTTGTGTTAATCTCAATTGAAACCTCTGGTAACTGATAAAGGAGCTGTAGTCATTATATTAATGAATAAAGTCATGTTAGAGGTAACAAATGAAGGAACAGAACATGTTGTTGTTGGATTGTAGAACCAAGCACCACCTTTCCCTTCTGTGAGAAGACTGGAGATAGCATTCTACAAAAGGGGGAAAAAGCAAGGAGTCATTACATAAATTTTTGACTTTGAGCTCTTGGGTAGAAGAAGTAATTGAGTTTACCTGAAAACCACAATAGAAACAGATATATTAAGAGATAGACAAGAGGTTTGTAAATTATTTTCTTTTTTCTGGTTTATTTTTGGTGATAAGCTAATTTCTCTGAGGGTGTTCATGTAAGAATCTTGTTTCCCAGCTTGTGTCTTTTGGTCAGTGTTTGCAATCCCTCTGTATAACCTTTACAAAATTCTGTACAAATTCTGTAAAATTTTTTTCTTCATATTCTTCACATTCTTTGCATTTTTCTGATTTTGTGGAAGTCAACTGAAAAACAAAATGCAATAGTAAAGCAGGATACCAATCCATTGGTTCTGATAGAGACTTATTTTTTTTGCTGGTTTTGGGAACAATTCCAATGCAGGTAATGGCTACAGAAAATATTAGTGGAGGCTTCCATGGTAGTTATGATCTATGCAGTTCCTGTCTTACTTTTTGAATAGAATCATCTTTGAGAGGTACATCCCTTCAGTGAAAGATTGCAAATGACTGTCCCTCTGAAAATTAGGATGCTTTTCTGCATGTGTCTGACATACCTGACTGCAGGTACTGAACCTGCGAGCTGTCATTTATACACACACATTCAAACACCCTGACATATGTAAGCATGCACAGAAGTATTTAAGTATTTGCTTTGATAGGAATCCTGAAAGCATTTTTCTAAATACCACTGATCTCTGACCTTTCATTATTATGTGCACTGGTTACTGGAATCTCATTAGTGCTCATCTCTTCCGTCACACCCTTTATGCAACAAAAGAGGTATTTCTGCTACCAAAAAACCATTTTTGATTTGTCTTTTTTTTCCACAAGCTGTTAGTGTTGCTTACCTTATTTTTTTCGAAGCTTTCATTTCCATTTTTCCATATGTTCCACACATCCTGTGTTTTGCTACAATTTTTGATACGACATTCTTGAATTATCACTTCTGTCTCTAAGAAAAAGCACCTCATTACAAGTTCTTGGCATTCTTCCTGAAAAAAAAATGCAGTTGCAATAGTTCTATGATTAAAAAGGAATAAGCAAATGTAGGACGTAATTTATGATATAATTAAAAACAAAAGTATGATATAAGTGAGATGTAATCTAAGATAAAATCAGCCACAAAGAAGCTAATTTTTTACTTACTGGGCATCTTCTCTTACTATTCACATACATTTGAATATCTGCAGAGATGGGCTGTGAGAGCTAAGAACAAAAAGGCCAGGCAGTTTGCTAAGATGAGGTGAAACATAGTGTCTTAGTGAAGAACATAGGAAAATAGTTAATTAGGATAGGAATCTGGCATATAACTAAACAAAGTGGAATTAAATTAATATTATTCTTAGCAGTTATAACACTTTAATTCAGAGATCTGAATTCAGAATGGGTAAGGGAGTAGAGGAAGTAGGTAATGCTCCCTTGAATTACAAATTAATCCCAGCATTATTTTAGCATTGTTCACTTTGATAAAATAACTTTGAATCACACAATCAGAGAATAGTTTGGGTTGGAAGGGACCTTAAAGACCCTGTACTTCCAGCATTCCTGCTAGGCACAGGGACTCCTTTCTGTAGGCCAGATTGCTCAAAGCCCCGTCCAACATGGCCTTAATCATCCCTTTCAATTGATTAATTTCATTAGCAGATGACTAAATAATAATAAAAAAAAATTATACCTGCTTGCATAATTTATCATAAGCACTTTGATTAGAAGAACTATTCATTCCAAGACAAATTAATTGGTTTTAGACATATTTATCAAATTAGAACAGATAAGAGATACCTGAGATAATAAGAGATATTAAGAGGTGATTTCTAGTATGGAAATGAAGCCACCACATTAAACATCAGTTGTGGTCATATGTGAAGTTTACTTACATCCTCATCTGCATTTGCAGTGTATAAACTGACATCAATATCCTACAAGAAAACAAGAGTTGGAATTATAAACATTAGCTGACAAACAATATCCCATTCCCTCTCCCTCTCATTCACATTTCTTAGCTGAACGCAGTGCTAAATATTTTATTGACTTCTGTGATTATGTGAAATGCTGACTGTTTTATCAACTTACTTTGGATGTCTTGATCCTTTCCAAATCTTTCAGAACTTCTGCCCACTTGCAATGCCCTGCTTCTGTCTTTGGTACAAAAGCACTAGGACAGAAGAAACAAGTGACCATTAGGCTAAACTGGAGGTATCTACAATGTTTATGCTGAAAAAAAAAAAAAGACTCAGCATTATCAGATAATACAGATACATTGTTTACATGTAAATACATAGGGTAAATATTTGGGGAAAGCAAACGTTATTGACAAATCATAAAATCACATAGATGCATTAAAAACTTTATCTCATGTCACACACTGTATAAAAAGTGGCTTTTTTAAAAGGCCAGATTTATAGACCATAATGCAAGAGAAAGGTTTGATTACCTGATGTAAAATACCTAAAATTCTTTTAAAGTGTCAAAATAAAATGCCAAATCCACTCTCTGAAGTGACTGGAGACAAGTACCAGCTGTAGTAGTAAAAATAAGTAATTTTTAGTTGCTGTCTAATTGGCATTGACTTTGTAGTTACCATAGGAAGAAGATGATCAGTCCCATGCCATTCTTCAAAAGGCAGAAGCAGTGGCTGTTCAGAAGCCGATAGAGCGGGTACTGCAGACAAACACTGTCCAGGTACCTTCTCTGAAAGGCACAACCAAGGGGATACCTTGTCACCATCTGATTCCACTGAATTTTGCTTTAGTAATGACTTAACCAATTTGCCAAGACTCCCAATAAAGACAAGATCCTGTTGTGTCTAGCAGGAAAGCCCAACTGATTTGTAGCTTGGAGAAACACATAATCACATTAAAAAACAGTTGAACATCAGATGCTGAAGGCACACTGTGAAATCCTGAACTCATCCTGGGCTTCCTATTGATTTATCAGTTCATACTGCAGGCTGCCATTTAATGCAGAGGCTATATTAAACAACTTTTGTTTTCCGCCTCTCCCCTGGCTACCATTTGTTATCCAAATTCAATGAATTACTTGCATTAACTCCAATATTGTGGTTGCATATGTGTGAGACTCTACACTGAATGCATCAAATACTACAATTATGTGCACAAATGTTAAATAAAATATTTAGACAGAGTATATACTTACATTTCTTTACACAGTATATGTGTGTCTAATAGTGGGCAGTGATGCATTTAAGAATTTCCTCAGTGGAGTTTGGCAACTGGAAATAAGGAAAAGCTGTAAGAAGCTGTGCACTGCCCATCAGGAAACATTTCCCTGTGCACAGCCTGGTAACCTTTATTCATTCCAAAGCCACAAGCCCTCTTATTTAGCTGAAAAAGTTCCCTCACAGGCTTAGGTTAATTATCTGCTTCAGTACAGTGGTTTTGACCCAAGTTTTTATTCCTTATCATACATGCAATACTCTACAACTGACTCAAATGATGTTTCTTTAGCAGTAGTTTCTTTACTCGCAGACTTGCAAGTAAATATTTTTAAATGGACCAGAGAACATAACAAAACAACAGGCAGCACTGTGCAGTGGTAAAAATATCCAAATGGGAGGTCAGTCCATGCACTATCAGGATTGCAGCTCACTTGCTGAAAGCCACCTTAATAAAGCAGAGCCAGGACAGTAATGATCACATCTGTGACAGGACTTCTGGAGAGTATTTGTATCAAATATTGTTACTCTCTTAAACAGAAAATGCTTTAAATACATTAAAACAATAATTTTGTTTTCAAGCCCCAAAGGTACAGCTGAAATAGCATAATTACCCAATCCTACATAAAATTCCACATTCAATAATGAAACACAGTGCCAGACCCTTTTATCCCCTTTGCTTGTCCAAAACCTGTTAAATAAAGGTGATGTAAATGGATGATTCTATGACAATTTGAATTGCAGTAAGGGCAGAGCAAGTAACGCATCCTACGTCATCTGAGCAACATCCATACGGAGGATGCGGTGTTATGGTTGGCCAAAGTAGCTCTGCAAGCAAGGTTAAACCTGTCACTGCTTCCACAACAAATGGAAATTGAAAATATGTGAGTACTAAACCCAAAATGTTAAGTACTTATACATGTGTATTTTTCAAATGTACAGCAAAACAAAGGAAACAAATTATTTACTGTTTGGATATAGTCAAGGGAGCGAAATCACTTTGCTATTGTATAGAAAGGCTTTTACCTTTTCACAGTTTACATTGATTTGAAATTGTCATGTTGTTTCTTTGGGGTTTGGATTTTGTTAATTTGTTCTTGTTAAATCTGCATACTGACTGCTTTCATTTTTTATGCTAATCCTTAGAAAATATCCTATTTTGGTTGGGTTTGGGGTAATAGTAGTAGTAGTA
>VWYO01020130.1:0-25373 GCA_013400275.1 Rhadina sibilatrix
CCTCACTGCAGGGATTCTCTCGCTGTCCAGGATCTTTCTTCATGAGCCTCTCCTTTCCTCAAGGTTCCTCCTCCTTCATGATTCCCCTCACCAGCTAACCCTCTCCCTTTTATCACACTTGTCTTTATTGGATACAGCTGTGACCCATAAGGGGCCAGGCTGCATTGGGAAATTAACACAGCTGTTACTTACCAGGGGTGAGGTCACCTGTATTCCCTTCTCCTACACAATGGGTCACTGACTAACCTGATAGATATGTGCATTTATTTACAAATAACTCTTTGTAAGAGGTAGTCAAAATGCTAATTTTCTAAAGAAAGAAGGTAATGGATTTCCTAAACTTCCAATTAAAAGTAAAATGTAAAGGGCTATGCAAATCACCTTGTATCTGAGAATACATGAAGAAGCTGATTTATATCGCTGAAATAAGAATTAATTATTAATTTCATCTACCCCAAAAAAACAAAGCTATCTTTCTTCTTTTCCATATCAAAAAGACAAATAGCTTGGAGATTTGGATCATACACAGATTCTGCCTTGCAATATACATTCAAGGTTAATTTGAAAGCTAGCTACTGAGGATTTTCTTAGACAAATCTGTATAGAAAGCTTTCAAAATATGTTGTTTCTAAGGCTCCCTTAACTTGTCATGACTGCAGGGCCTGTACAGGTCAGCCAATGGGAACCTAGCCAGGTGGCTGTGGCAGTGTCAGAAATTTATGTCAATTTTATTACCTAAAATAAATGGTAGTTAGGAATGGAAAAATGTGCAGTCCTGCAGAGACTGGAGCTAAAACCTAAATCTCTGTGCTAGTTTCAAGTTTGTATAGCCATGATGAATAGAAGGCAGTCTGGCATGTCAGGGTTTTCTGTATGACTGATAATGTTGAGAGATACTTTCTCATGGATGGCTATGCAGGAACATTCAGCTTTAAAAGAAAAATAACGTCTTTCATTTGCATACTCCTCTAATCCTAAAGTTGAAATAACTTAAATGGAATTTTGATGGTATGTCGCTTATCTGCTATGCAAAAAAACATTCATGAAGTAAGAAATTACACAAAGGCCTAGAAAGTGGGCTTTTTCTTCCCTAGCAGAAGACTAAAACTTAAATTTTTGCTCTATTTTTAGTACCCTGTCTCTTCTTGTCCTGAATTGCATTGTAACCAGAATGACGTGCCCAGCATTCTCCTGATCAATGGCATTCCTCATTCCTGATACTGGCCTAATTTTTGATGGTCCTTATCTGACAGAAGAATCACTGCTGTCGCAGCTGAGCTTCAGGACTCTTGTAACCTAGAGATTACTTACTGAAATAATACTTAACAATGTCCTAAATCAAAACAAGTGTCTGTAGGCTGCAATACATTCAATCTGGTGTACCGAGGTTTTGCTTTGCTGTCTGCATTCTCAGTGAGTTGTTCATAGTTGTTTTTAGGTTTGAGGTGGGGGGTTTTGTTGTTTATTTATTTGTTTGCTGTTTATTTTCTCTGATGGTTTTCTTTTCAATGGCTTTGTGAAATCAGTCTTCCATTGCTAACACCTTTTTGTTTAACTTTGGTTAAATATTTAGTATTTTAAATATAACATGTTAATAATTATTTTTCAGTTCTGAATTGGAACAAGTGTAGCTGAATGCATTATTCAAGAACAACATCTGATCTTATTTAATATCATGTAATGCTTTGCTTGTTCTTGCTCTTTTTTTTTTTTTCTTTTTTTATGTAGAGGCAATATAGTATGCTTGCCAAATGTGTACAAGTACATTTCTCCCAAACAAGCTGTTCAGAAATGTTATTAGCCTAAATATCTTGTCCTGAATTTTTTAAAATCTGTTTCTTCTAAGTCAATCTTCTTTTTTTTTTTTCTTTTTCTTTTCTTTTTCTTCTTTTTTTTTGTGTATCAGTTATAGTAAGTTATTTCAGAAACAGCTCTGCAATAGAATATACCAAAATATGATAAGGAAAAAGTTAACCTGCTAAGTTAGTGACCTTTTTTTTCCCCCTGATTTCTAAGCTTCTCACTGAGCTTGCTTGAATCTCTCTCTCAAATATCTCTAGAGTCTGACAACCAAATGTTTTCAAGTATCTGGATGCCTAGGGATTTATGGTTGTGTGGCTTTCCAAGAGTATTTAGGTGTTTGCAGCAACTCCAATGACAATCACCAAGAATCACACAATTATGTCCTCCTGAAAATTCCTCAAGGTACTTTTTTACTTCCTTGAGAAGTACATTTCTTCGTCTGCCTTGTACAAGTGGTGATCCTGGCAGGCAGTAAAGTCATACTAGGCTTTCACCAGCACAGATCTGAGCAGCCCCAAGAGGGGTTATGGCAGGTGGGTTTGTCTCAAAATAAGCTGTCCTCCCTTCTGGGAAAAGCCTACATTTCTCCTCCTGAAAAAGTAAGCTTTGTGAGTACAGAAAACAAAAAACTGATTGCTTCTCCACTCTCCATCTCCAGATTCTTAGCTCTGACTCATCCCCTTTCTCTCTCCTTTCTGATTCAGAGTCTTTTCTTCATCCAGTAGACAATTGCTGCTTCAACCTCGAGCCACTGTTGGAGCTGTTCTTTCTCGCGAGCAGTAATTTCTGATACAGTCCTTGACCTGGGAAACAAATGCATAATTTCATGTTAGATGCCAAGCTCTTTACTTTGTCTCCATAAAAATGCCTCTATTTTTTTTTCCCCTCAAAATACCTCATGGCCCTGTAAATACAGCTGACAATACAATGCAAAGGTTTTCAATATTAAGAATGGTGGCAGCATACTGGAAGAATTTACGTTTCTATGTGCAATCAAAGGATTTTTTTTTGTGTGTGTGTGTGTGAAGAAAAACTACTATGCCAAAAGCTTCTGTAAATACAGAAATAAAGAATAAATAAAGAATATGCTTTATTTCCTGGCCTTTTGTATTTTCTTGTCTTTTTTTTTTTTCTTGTTTTTTTTTTTTTTTTTTTTGTATCAGGCTGAGTCTCCCTGGCAAATTTAAAGCCTACTGTAAATGCAGAACATTTGTTCTCTCTTTGTAAGTATGGGAGCTGTATGTTTGTCCATGAGGCTGAATGCTGGCCTGTACAAATCGTTCAAGTAAAAAAAGATGAGTCTGAATATCATGAGTCTGGAACATCTGTGGCCATATCTGAAGCTAATTTTTTTAATTAGGTGAAATAGCAAGTGGGATGTGCAGCCAGTAACCTTCCTCAATATATCATAATGTTTTATGGGCAATTTTACATCCTGTGTGTTCTTCTTTCCTCTCCGTTGACAGTAATTTGGATTGGCTGTGGGATGTAATGTACAAATAAACATGCAATCACAATACACAGTGCGTAAATCTGCTTATAAAAGCTGCTGATGAAAGAGGTATCTAAGTTAACCTTCTTTTTCTAGCTCATGTGAATAACCTGTTGGTGGGAAGTGCAGCTCACAACACCGATGGCACTTAAATAATGGAGCCACCACCACGTTTCTGTTTGAATTTTCTCCCAGACAAATGACCAGGTAGGTAATACAGCGAGGGAAGTGTTCTGGTAGAACAGATTATGTTTTTAAATAATTCTGAAGTTGTTACTTGCTTCACTTAACAAGCAATCTGCTGTGAAATGTTAAGACCTTAAAGTTGGGTTAATTAGGTGTGTAGATCACACAACATAGAAAAATCCAGCTCGATGTATTTACTTCTGAGTCCCAGATTTATGCTGTGTGCAGTAGTCACTGGATTCTGAAATGTTGACTTGATGATTATTTCTCACCATTATACCACTATTTGTTTTTCTCAGTATTTCTTTCTGTAAACTAATTTGGTATGGTGTTTGGAGAAGAGAGACACAAAAGAAGTGCAAATACAGTAAAGCTAAGTTGTTAAAATTTAGAACTGGCTGGGGAATTTTCATTTTTCTTTCATTAGAAAAAATAGTGGTTTGTAGAAAACAAAAATTATTCATTTAATTCAAACAACTGTCTACTAAAGAAAGAATAAGAAAGGCTTTATTAGCTGTTAAAATGCCAAATATTTTAAAATAAAAGGGCTATGTGCAGGTCAAGACCTCCTCTAGTATTTTCAATTAAAACACAGTCAACCTATAATTAAGAGATGGAAGTTAAGAATTTAAATATTATTTCTAAAATCACACAAACTTAGATTGATCTGAATAAACCCATGGAATTTTAAATTAAAGAGAATGAAACAAACAGTTATTAACTTTTACCATTAAGTTTTAGGTATGAAGGAAAAAATCACACAAACTTAGATTAATCTGAATAAACCCATGGAATTTTAAATTAAAGAGAATGAAACAAACAGTTATTAACTTTTACCATTAAGTTTTAGGTATGAAGGAAAAAAAAAGTCAAGAAAAGTGTCATATGATAGAAGAATGTGTGTCTTGCAAACAGCACTTCCAAAAGATTCTAATGGTGTTTATAAATTGGAGCAAACGGAGTGGTTCAATGTCTGACTCAAGCTCTGCATCAACCCTTATATTAGTCTTCCCATTTACTGCACAGGGCATGTTTCACTCAGGTGTCTGCAGTTCTGTACTCCGAGCACCCAGTTTTGTCTGATTTTGTTTCTCCTTTTTCATGACTAAGCCTCCCAGGTTTAGAATAACAGATTCAGGAGCTGTCTTTTCAGCCCCTTTGTGCTGTAACCCAGAAGCAAGCAATCCAGAGAGTGTGCATCTGAGCATCTGAGCTGGTGCATCTGCACTACAGCTGGGCTCTACATTTCCATGCCTCCTTCCAACACGTGGGGAGAGCTGGGACTGCAGAACAGGAATCCAGCATGGCTATTTTCCAGCGGCGCAGTGCCCGGGACCTGACAACACTAAGCTGCTTGGCAGAGGCTTCCAATTTCATTGGAGTCAGGCCTGGCCTGGAAATCAGGGAGCTGATCACATATCTCCACCATCTCACTGGCTCCAAGACTTAGTCACGGCAAAAGAGAATGCGACACCCCCGCCTTTTCCATGAGTCTGATCAATCATGATTAACTCTGCTAATTAGACTTGGGCTGCAGAGCTGTAAAACTGGTGTAAATGATCAGAACCAGACCCATCGGCCGGTTTGGTCCTAATTCTCTTCTGCACAAATGTGATTTCACATTGCTTATTTAACATGCTGCTCTCTATGCTGTCAAAACATGAAAAGTGTCCTAGCATATGAGGCATGTGAAGCTGACTTGAATTAAAAAGTAAATAAATGAAAAAAAAAAAAAGACCACAACAAAACCAAAAACAAACAAACAAACACCCTCCCAAGCCTAGGAAATAAATCTTGTAAATCTTTACTCTTTGGGACTTCTTGCTTGTGCAGTGTTTAGAGTAATTCATGCAGACAGTAATTTCAGGCTCAAACCCCATGGCTTCGACCTCTCATTCAGATCAGGGGAGGGAAGAAAGCATTTCTGTAATGAACATGTTAATCTTCTTTTGGACAAAATATGCAACGAGCACCCTCGTGAAAAATCCCTTGATGCTACTGATGCCTTCCATTTTATTTAAGTATATTGTACTCTCACAGTCAATGCACATATGTATCCTAATTTACTTAGGATGTTGTATTCAGTCAAAAAAACCCACGTGATGAATTTCCCCAAACATGTTACGCAAAGAGCATTCTTCAGAGTCAAACAAGGAGACTCACTGTTTTTTTGGGGTTTTTTTTCCTAAGATTACAACTGAAGAACCACAAGGCAAAATCAGGAGTCAGCAGTTGCTATTAAGGACATCCATTGACTACAATTAGACTACAGAACACAATCAGATGGATACAACTCTAGGCACCTGAAACATGTACATGATTAAAGGCCTCCTGTTAAGGAGTTTACCTTATGTAAACTTGCTTCAAACTTGTGTACTTTCTGTAAACTTCCTTTTCTTCATAGGAAACAAACACTACAAATTAGAGATATATTGAAGATCATCAATAAATCAATCAACAATACATAATGTAAATCTGCAATCTGTTTTAGAAGTTGCTGTCTTGTTCCTTCTATACAAAGAGAAATGCTGGTGATGTTCTTTCCACTCTTTCAGTACCAGTGTTTCCACTGAATTGCCTGAATTTTCTTTGGGAAGTCATAGTTCCTGTTCTTGTAAGAGGATAATCCTGTAAAAATGAAGTTTTGCACTGATGAATTCATATGAAACAAGAAGTAAATGTGGGAAGGGAACACTGGTGTATGATGGTCATGGGGGGCTAAATTAAATGATAGCCAATATACATGACAGTGGTTTAATTTCTGTTTTTACAAGGTGAAATAATGACTGTACCAATAGGAAAGTCTGTATTCCTCAGAAGCAACTGCATTCTTTGACAAATTGTAATTGTGGAAGTAGCCAAGGTTATCAGGACTGTTCAGAATAACTGAAGGGCACCACAAAACAACACATGCTTTTCTTTCACAACTTGGCAGCTTTTATGGGTAGGCCATCTAACTTCATGGGTCCCATAGTTTAAGACCAGTTTGCTTGGTTTAGCCTCTATGCCAAGGTAGTATTTGTAGAAATCCTGTAAAATTTCAAATGTAAAATTTGCTTTATCAGTTCTGTTCTACCTTTGATTTATGGTGGTGGTGTTGCAATTTTCATAAGTCACACTTTATGGATTATGGTGCACAAACAAGTTCCATGTTGGATATAAACAATATAAAAAATAAAATAAAAGAATTAGTGTACATTCTCAGAATGCTTGGGGACAAGGTGGAAGAAAATTAAAAAGAAAAGGAGGAATGGAAAGGATGAAAATTTCAGTTCTTTTGGTCATTCTGCTCACTCCAAAATGTGTCTTCCTGTGAATTTCCCCAAACTGTTTTTTTATTGATGTAGATTACTTTTTCCATGAATCATTCAAAACCTGCCTTTTGAAGAAGAGGATATGCATATTTTAATGCATACAATGAATTGTATCTTAGAATAGGAAATTCTTTAATTTTTTTCTCTCTACCAATGTTAAAAAGAGGAAAACTATATGACTACTTATATTAACAGGAACATGAGAAGCAAACAAAACAGCAACTAAAAATAAAATGCAGTCAGGAATTTGTTTCGTTAGGATCTTAGTGACTTCTGCAGATCTGAATATGTTATTCTCTATTAATGAAAATATCGCAATGAGAGAAAATGGAACTAATCCTGCAAATAAGAACTCAAGACCTACTCAAGAGTTTGAGTATTTCCTTTTTATTTCCCTTTCCTATTTCTGCATTTTATCACCATGCCAAGAATTTTAATTCTGAAAATTAAATGCAAGAATAAACTTTTTACTTTTTAAGTAAAATTGCTGCTATTTTTGATGTTATAATAGATTTCCTGCGTGGACAAGTCCTATATGATCTGATCCAGCAACCCTGACTTATACAGTGTTCACATCATTAATTCCATCAATATTAACACAGCTACTCCTGCACGTAAGAGTTACTCACAAAAAGGGTACAAAACCATGCTGTAATTCTTTTGCATCCCTTTTTCCTGGCTTCTTCTTGTAATAGGAGTATGGCTACATTAAATGTGTCCAATTTTTAATAGCCTGGGTGTTTGATAGAAGTGCATTCTTTTCAGTATTTTTTTCGTAAAATGGAACAATGGGTTGTGACATTTATGGGTTTAGAATTTTTGTTTAAGAACAGTGTTGATAATAGCACAAAAAAATAATGCTGATTTCCAACTTTCTGGAATTAAATAGCTGTGATTGCCTCAAACCCTTAGTTCCTGTTCAAATTCCCTCAGAAATATTATCTTATTTTGCTGGAGGAAACAAAATTGTACTTTATTAAGAAAGCAAAGCCTTGTCTCTTCCTTTCACAACAACACTTCCTTAAACTCATTTGTGAATGTAAAATGCAGCTTTCCAAAATTAAAAAAAAAAAAAAATCATTAATTTTTTTTTTTTTAGTTACATGACTTTTCTAAAATGAAAAATAAACCTGCCTGCAAATACCTTCAGAAATAAAAGCCCTGCATGTACAGTATGAAAAAAAAAATAAAAAAAGAAAAAAAAGGAAAAAAAAAAGAGAAAAGATCTCTCAAGAGTAAAATCGCTGAAAGCCATCATGGGATTACTGCAGGTTTTTTGTTTTCTTATATTTTGAAAGTGTGACATTTTGAAAGGAATGGCAGTGAATGAACTATCAGATAAAGGGATGACTTCACCATTAAATGAGTATAGTCATTGTATTCAAAAAAAGAAAGCATTTTTTCCCCCTCTTTTTTTAAATGGGGCTGATCTTTGTTATTTAAAGAACCCTGTTAAATTTTGGAAGTTAGGTACAGTGCTTACCCATTTTTCTACCTCTGATTAGGAATTGGCTAGCCACAATTTGGAGGGTTCGGAAAGAATTTAAATACAGTAAAATAAAAAAGTGCCAATTTCCTTTAAAATGCTTCTATTCTTTTTTTGTTATACATTATACATCAGAGTGATATTTGAAGGCAGATTTATTACACGCCCTGGCAGAATGCTTTGTACATTTATAATGTAAAGCTTTTATCTAAAGTTCAGAGCATTATTTTAGAAAGAAGCTGCATTGTATCTGTGAGACAAGTCCTATTCCTATTGAAAGGTGTCCATAGGAATTGGAAATGTGTGGTAAAATTGGTAGTCAAGGACGAGCTGAAAATGAAATCTGTATCTTTTTCTTGCTGTAGTGTTGCTTTTTGAGCCTTGCTCTCCTGATCTACCTGAAGATGTTCCTGCTTATTTCAGGGGGGGCTGGACTAGATGACCTTTAAAGGTGCCTTCCAACCCAAAACGGTTTCATAAGAACCAAGTCTAACTGCTTGGTCTGAGAGTTATGCATAATTTAATACAGTAAAACCAATTTATACTGTAGGCAAATAGTGAATCTGTTAGAATTTGGGAATCATAGAATATCCTGAGTTGGAAGGAACCCGCAAGGATCATTAAAGTTCAGCTCCTGGCCCTGCATAGGACAGCCTCAAGAATCACAGTAAAATGGTCTTTAAAATATTTAAGCTCGTTCTAGTTGAAATTATTTCCCAAACATGCCCTCATCACATGAAAAAAATGTTTTTGTAAGGAATAAGTTCTGTTCATGCAAGAAAACTAAGTTGTTTTTTAATCTTGCATTGGCAATTAAAGACTGGAATTTCCAGAAATAAAAGCATTTGTACAATCAATCTCCATAATTTGAAATAGCAGGAAGTTTGCCACCATGTGGCTTTGAAAATGACACCTAATCTGCCTTCCCTCACATTTGTATTTTCAAATATCACTTGTCACTCTGTGTTTGTTTGGTTTTTTTTCTGATGTTCCTTGAACAATTTTGAAGCAGCTTATAAAAACAATTTTGCATCAAAAAGAGCCCTTCACCCTGGGCCCACAGTCACTGGTAAAGACAGTCAGGCTTAGGGCTTGGAGTGCAGGATGCTTTTAGGGGGTTCACTGTCTAGTACCTCTGCTGGGAATTCAGCACTGAACTGAGATGCCCAAACTGAGTTCTCAGAGCTCACCAGCAGTTCCAGTCTGCAAAGGAAAAAATGTGATGCTGATGGAGTTGTATCCTGCTGAGTAAAAAGTGTGCAGCTAAAAGGTTAAAAACGTTTTGATTAAACTTAGTAATCTTTAATAAGTTAATGTTACCTTACCAAATAATTCTTGGATGCTATTAAATCTAAAATTTTCTATGAATAACATTTCTTGAGGCAAAGCAAAAATTATATTCAAAAGATATTTTTCCACTAACACATTTAAATAGAAGTCACCTTTTTCTTTGTGTACTTCATGACCACTTGACACTTCTTTAGAAAGTCACCCTGTCCACAAAGAGATATAACACCTTTGTGTTAAAGCTAAATACAGCGATCCTAATCTGTGTTAAGGCTTTTATTATTGGAACTAAAAAATTATCAGTATTTCATGTAGTGATTATTTCAATGGGGCTATTTGTGATGTCACTAACTGCTTGGTATTTAAGTCCCCTAATTTGGATTCCCTGGCTGACCATCTTCTATACCACAAACCGTGATAGGATTCCATGAATCTGAAATTCTGTGGGACACAAATGTATTCTCTTTTTTCCTGTCTCGCTCAGGCCAGCTGTCTTCTGTCAGGCCATACTGATGAGATAGGCAGGGGAATGCCTACCTTGGAAATACTTCTGAGAGACCCTCACAGCTTCTGTTTTAGATTAGGTTTTGAATTTCTTATTAGCTGTGGAATGGTATCAGCATTTGGAGAGTTTATCATACATGCCATATGGCATGGAAACTTAGTAAAATTTGAAAAGCTGGGGAGCGTTTTCTGAAGTGTTACCAGAGTCCACAACGTGTTCTTTAGTATTAAAAGGGTTGTATTAAACCTAAGTACTGACATATTTATAAGAAAAGCAGGTATATGAGATCACCAGTTTGTCTTGCAGGCACAGACAGAGAAAACTTAAACAATTGGAGCTCCAAGCCAGAAAACTTCAACCAGGAATACTGTCAGGTGCTTTGTCACTGAGAGTAATTAACTAGTAGGAAAGAAATAACTAGAGCTATGATAATTCCTTGTCATAAGATTTTAGTACAATAATAAGTGTTTTCCTGAAGGAAATGTAACCCAAACATCATTTACCTTGATGGACCTCCTGCCACTGTAGTGTGAAAGGCATGGCTGGGATGACCACAGCTGGTTCAGAGCAAAGGGCAGAGCTAAGCTTCCTACCACCTCCACGGATGTTGGTGTCTTACTTTCCTTTTGATTCAGTCATAATGGATTACAGTATTTTAGTGGAAGAAATACTTTCATTTTACTTTATGGAGATTGATAGACACGTGCTCCTCTTTGTGCTCCTAAAACACACATGTCACTAATATATATTAATATATTAAAATACATTAAATGTTAGTATATATTAATTAAAATCAATAAAATAAAAATATAAAATAAAGTTTAAATAAACTAAATAAAATTTAAATAGTTGTTAATATTTATTAAGTATATATATTAAAGCCATTGTTAATTACACACTTATTAGCATATTTCTCATATTTAGTGTAGTACTTGGGACATAAACTAGTGTCTGTGTTCTAGGGAAATATTGGGTTTGTTCTCCTTTACTTATTTGTAAAACAAAAACAGTGGAAGAGCATAACACATTCGGAGCCATTACTCCCCCAGAGAGTCCTCTTTAAGGGACTGAAAAGAATTTCTGTTTTTTGTCACACCCACCCATGTAATGCATTCCACATCAGGCAAACGAATGTTCATCCTTCGGTAGTGCACTTACGTCCTTCATAAAGTTTCATACTTGATTTGAAAGTTTCAGAACTCCATGTGATACAGATGGTTCAAATCCCATTGGTAACTCAATGTCTGGTTAGCTCTGAAGTAGACCAAAGACCTGGTAATTAATGTCCTGAGAGACCTGAAAGAGCTTATGGACACATTTGTAAAAACACTCGTATTTGCTGTCAGCGTTCAAACACTTTCAGGAAACTGGACTGAGATTTTGAGCATATGTTTCTTGTTCCCCCATCAGTAATCAGATCCACTGAGGGCCACATGCTGGCCTGGAGTGAGGGCTAGAAGGCAAAGCACTGATTAAGGATTATAGTTGAGATGTATTTTGACCCACCGATGGGTCTTCATATCTCTTGCTAAGATAGATTTAGAAATAGAGGTGGATTTACAGAGCAAAATAATCAAATCCTTCATAAATGTAATGAAAGTTTCCCTCTATTTGGCTGATTTTTCAGTATTTATGTAAACAGTACAACTGCTTACATTTTAAATAAAGAAAAAGTCAAAAGAGGACAGATCTAATAGTCAAAACTGCTCAGATTGACTTCAGTAGTTACTGATATATGTGTTTTGTGTATGGATCTGTAGAGGAGCTCATCACTGTCAGCAAAGAACATTTCTATCTTTTAGCCCTTCCCTTCTTCCCCACACCAGGCACTGTCTTTAGTCTCACAGTTCTTTGTAATATAAACCATGGAAATTCAGAACAAGTATTTCCATAACTTGCAATTTCCAACAAAAGCAATGGCAAAGCTACCACAAAGCATGGCAAAGATCAAACAGCATCTGTTATGAGCAGGATCACAACTAATGGCAGTGAGAGAGGAATGGGGGAATGAGGAACAGCTCCATTTACATCCACAGTCTGAATCTTCCAATCCAACAGAAGGCATGTTTTGCAGACAAACACAGAATGCCTTCCAGGACGCTCTGCAGAATCCAGTCATGCTGACAAAAAGATGTTTATAGAACAGAGATCTAGTAATGTTTACAGTACTTTGCTGAACAGAAAAAAAGAGAGTCTTTCCACAAAGACTGCAGACTTTCACACCTTGACACGCAAAGATGAATCAAAAGTTATTTTTTTTATAAGCAAAGTCTATAATGTCAAAATTTCAAAGTCCCTGTGCTGTGCAGCTTGCTCCCTGGGAGACTTGTAGGGCCCAGGATCATATTCACAGAGAGCAGTTTAGGTCCACATTCCCTGAACTTCCCATTCAGGTCCATCTATCTTTAATGAAAATTAATAATTTAATCTCCATGTTACTAACACATTATCTCCTTCAAAAGGTACCAGTCACTAGCCCATGGGTCAGATCACAGTCTTTCATTTCATAATATATTAAGGCAGTAACAATAGTTCAGCATTCAATATGAAACAAAGCTTTTTGTCTATAATATTTTGTTATTTTTCCTATCTTAAAAGCTGATGGCAATCATTTATGCCATAGATTATAAACTATATCTTCATCTATGGTCTTTCTTACCATAATGTATGAAAGTGGAAAATACAATTTGTATGTAATAAGTACGGTATGAAATTTCACAAAGTCCTTATCATTTTGTGTCATTATTCCTGTCATTGTATATTTCTCTCTTTTTATTGTAAGAATATATATTTTTTTAATTAAGTGTGGGTTTGTTGTTTTTGTTGGGGTTTTTTTTCTTCACCTTTTCTTATTCTCTTTGATGACTGAAAGTATTCTGATGCCTAAAATACAAAAATAGTTTGTGGTCTTTTCAAAATGTTGATTTATATTCAAATGTCTTTTTTTTTTTTTTTTTNNTTTTTTTTTTTTAAACTTTTTTTTTTTTTTTTTTTTTTTTTTGTCTTTTTTGCTGTTTACCTCCCACTTTGTTTTTCAGTCACTGAAAGGCTGGAGGTTTCAGGTGCATGTATGTACTTTTGAAATTAATATAACTGAGCAGAGCGTGCCCTGATCTTCTCCCTGAAATGCGATAAAGTTTGTGCTATTGACACTTCATATCATGTCTTTGTTCTTGTCCTTAAAGGATAACACTTCCCTTATCTCCCCAAAATACAAATTTACTTCTGTACTTCCAGGTATATTTGTTTCATTTTCCTTTACTCTTGCTTGAAAATAAATCCCCTTAAAATTCTTTGTGAGTGAAAACTCTGAGGAGGCCCAGCTGGCTGGCAGCTGTGAGCCAGGGAAGCCTTTGATTCTCAGAATTAAGGACAATCTGATTTCCTTTGCTTACACACACAAGAAGCTTTGGGTTCACAAAGAAAATACAGAAAGAAGGAAATGAAGGGAGCAAATAAGTAGGCTTTCAAGTGTAGGAAGTTTCTGGTGAAGTACACATTTGGCTATTTCTTGGCTCACTAGGCTAAATGCAAAGGAGGCAAATTAAGTTAGAAGGAAGCTTGTACCTCAGTCCTGTAAGGAGGCAGCCACAGTTCTGGACTGGAATGGAAAGCAAATGAGTTTCAGATAGAAGCCTGTGCAACACAATTCCACTTGCACACCAGTTAATGTCTATTAGGTTTGAATAAATATTCCTTGAAATGTTTTCTTTTTAGGTATTTAATTGACAGCCACAATTTTCTTATAGTAATTTAAAAATAAAAATTAAATCCTGAGATATGCAAACAAAAGGGTTACATTATTAAAATATTAGAACAATCTAGAACCTGAATATCTCAACTACTGAAATATTTCTAAAAGATAATGAATTTTGGTGTAGTCTGAGATCCTACATGGAGCCAGGTGGGGGGAGGGAATACAGGAGTAAATTATCTGCAGATGGCAACAGGGAGTGGACTTGAGTACATATGAAAATTAGCCAAATTTACAGCACCTCTAGAATATTTATCTTTGTAATAATGTAGGCAAAAAATGTGTTGAATATTCAAAATGGGTAAACGTAATTAAGAACTAAGAGTTCTGGCAAAAACAGTTGTGGAGATTTTAAAGGTTCACTTGCTAGAAACAGGTATTGTCTGAAGCCTTAATATTTCACTTTAGAGTACTCTTTCAAGCATGTCTTCAAACCACTGAGAAATACATGAAAAAATGCAAGAACAGCTCCACCAGATCAAAGTAACGATAGCTACTGATTAGGAACAATAGGTGAAACCAGGCACTAGGACCAAAAAAAAAAAAACCACTCAGCGTCACAGTTCAGTGCTTATACAGTAGAAAGCAACATGAAGGTATGAAGAAAAATGCCAGGATTCTGAAGGGTGGACAGGATCCTGAAGGCAGAAAGAAAAAAAAAAAAAAAAAAAAATCCCATGATCTCTAATTACATTTTAATAGAAAAAAACCCCAAACAAACATGTTTCAAAGGACAGATTGTGTAGATGACACACTACAGTCTGAAAAAATGCTTTGTGGTTACAGAAGGCGGAGTTTTGTTATCAGCCATCGAAGAAGGAACAAAGTCAGCACAGGATATTTGTCAGCACACCTGCTGCATTGATTACAGCACAGCTCAGCTTGGTAAGAGTGGCTGCCATGAGGAAAAATAAGGCTAAGCACAGGTCTAAGCCCACTTAAGCTGCAGACATTACATGTGAGATCGTGAGTTACTTATCCAGCACAAAATACTCACTCCTGGTGCTGAGTTTTAACATGCAAAGCTAGAAAAAAAACATCCAATGACTTCACAAACTGTCTTGTACTTGAGACTTCGTGGGTACCAATCCAGCTCCATCATGCACCTAGTGAATACTGAACCACAAAATAGAACAAATCCTTCATGTGGAGGTATCTCTTTACATAATTCCATGCACAGAGATGTTTACATTTGCCTATGAATGATACTTAGCCAGTTGGACAAAGTGGTTTCCATAGGAAACACATCCAAGTTCAATGTGACAATTCTGTAACAGATGTCAGGGAAAAGAATCTGTATGGAAATAGAATTGATGGAGTTGATGGAAACTGAAGCATTTTTCTAACATGAAGACAATTTTGTGTTTTAAAAGATTTTGCCTTAGCATTCAAGATACATGAGGAACCTGTGAAGACATATGTGAGTCAATATACATAAAGAAACAACCCAGACTTTATGTTTAGAGATAGGAAGAAACACAGAACCTAAACTTGGAAAATTCTGAAAGATGTTTTTTCCTCCTTACTTCTGATCAATGTAGCAACAAAGTATGTAAATCTGTGAAGAATTATGCAGAGAACAATAACAGGAGGACTGACATCTAGAAACTGGAGACAATGGACTTTCAATTTACAGTGCAGACACACAAGCCACAACACACTTTATATACATAAGATAATATCCAGTATTAGAGACTAATTTAAGGCACATTCTCCTGCCTGCCCCAAAACAAAAGAGTTAGCATAAATTTAAGGGTAAAAGTGCAGCAGAATTAACAAATAATTCTCAGGGATGAAGACCAATAAAGAAATTCAGAGCTGATATGTTGTTTTCTTTTACCCTTCATTCCAAGTGACGAAAGAGGGCTTCCTAAGCCTCGTTTTTCCTCTTTTTTTTTTTTTTTCTCTCCCTTTGTTTATCCTTACCTTTTTTCTGAATATCAATACATTTCTCCATTCCTTCCATAGCTCACAGTCTAGGCATTCTCATGGTTCCCTGCAGGAAATACTTCAAAGACACAAACAATCGTATTGTTGTCAATATGCAAAAAGATAATGGTTATTCACCTTGATCACATGAGTAATCACAGTGACTACTAAATCAAATAGCATAAACAAAGCTTGGCCCAAGCTTTCATTGCTGATGGCTTGATCTTTATCGTATCAGACAATACCTTAAGATCTCTAAGCTGGGAGAGCTACTGGAATTGTATGAACTGTGTGAGAGTAAGAATGGAGAGAATATAAATAACCATCTTTACTGTATTAGAAGAGTGGGATCTTGAAAATGCTCGAGAGGGCTTGCAGTATTTCATTCAGGCAGTTTTGGACTGTTCACAAGATTTAGCTACAGAACTTAAAAGAAAACTGATTTCCATTTGTCTAAAAACCAGAGATGCTGGTGTTTTAACCAAGTATTTTTTCATGTCAGTGGTCTTAATATGAAATATACTTCATGCTCATTTACCTTCCTGGTTTAGAACTCATCATTACTTGTACTTAGCAGGGGTGCCTCCAGTTATGCATCCAATTGTGCCTGATATTCAAAGAATCCTTCTTCTGTCTTTGCAAAGTCCCTGCCTGTAAACATCACTAACTTTTACTGGTTATAGAATTATTATGAGGGTTTGTGAGTCTCAAATAACAAATGAATTTGAAATAAAACCTCTTTTTTGGTGCCTTCCCCTGTAAGATTCACCCTTTGCCTCTCTATCTCTGGGACTGCTTGGGGACCACCAGGTTTCATAGGAATCTGACTTCAGTGCAGGAAGGATCTTCAGTAAAAAACATCCTTCCATTTTTGGTGTGTTGTGAAATAAAACCAGAAATGGCAGCTCATAACCTGTGTTTCTGAATCCAGCACAGTGCCAGCAGAGGTTAAGGAATAACCAAACTGAAGACCTGACCATCTAGCAAAACACAACAATTAAGTTACTACAGTGTTTTCACTGTTACTGTTGGTGGGGGTTTTTTTTAAGTTTATCTAAGCAAAAAGTAGCATGCAACAGAGATTATGGAAACATGAATTTTATTGAGATTTATTTCATAGAAAATTTTAATACAAGAGATTAAATACAAAGTCTTGTCAAGTGAAAGCCTGTGAAACTGAGTTCCAATCACTGAGCAAAGTCTGATGGAATTGCTAATTAGATCACATATTTCTCCTTAGCTGTAGAACAAGGAATCACACCAATGATTTCACTTTTCATCTGCAGAATAAGTTTTCAATCCCTTTTGTAACTGGTTAGCACACTACAAGGTACAAATTCCTACTGATGCTGAACAGAAACATTTATGTATTTATAAGCTAATATATGCCTGGGGAATGAAAAGCCTCCAACTTTTATTTTTCCAATATTTATCATCCATTGAAGAACAGATGGTAGGAGGTAAGCCAGGTTATCTCAGACTTCTTGTGATGGCTTCAGTGGCAGAGACCCAAACGGCCTCGTATGCAGCAGAATACCTCTCCCACTGGCAGCCAGGTTATTTTTTTTTTTTCCACTTAACTCCTTTTTTTTTTTTTTTTCTGCTTGGAGCCAATCCAGCCCAGTTCAGCTCTTTTGTAGGAACTGAGGAACCAGTATTGATTTCCCATTTAGGCCAATCTTGCGTGAGCCCAGCGCTGCCCGCCCGGCCGCCAGCGCGGGGGGCGCCGGAGGAACCCAGCTGCAGCCTTTTCAACGTGCCAGGATTGCTCTTCTCCGGGCTGGATGTGAGCTGGGCTGCAAATCAGAGAAATAAAAAGTGAAAACGGCAGCGTAGATAGGCTTCCTTTTCAAGTCTGATAGGCATCCAGCACTGCCTTCCTAGAAAGGATTCTCAGGAAACAGGGAATTTGCTTGTTAGAGCGAAAGGGGAAGATTCTTATTATAGGCTTCAGTGCAGTTGTCAGCCAAGATAAAAAATACTTATACCAAAGTGGCCTTAGAACAGTGAAGCAATGAGAGCTTTCAAAAAGAAAAAAAAAAAAATCAAGATTTTGGGGTTTTTCAATGGAAAGTGTGAAAATCTGTTATAACTGTCTTTACTGAGTGTTTATGGATTTAAGCTGAGGACTGCAGTGATGCTTGAGGGTTCTCAGGCTCTGTATCATGAAGGTTTTGTTACCAGATTTTGAGTTTTCAGCAGGCCTCCGTTGCGATCAGAGGAAAAAAAAATATAAAATATATATATATATCTCCAGCATGGATATTTTTAGGGCCTAGCAGTGAAGTTTCTGCCCAAGTTTTACAGGATAAATAATGCTAATAACATTGATGCAAACTTTCCAAAGTCACTCAGCAATGACCCTCAAATATTAAGATGAAGCTGCTGAAAATTGGAACGTCATTTGGTAAAAAAATTAGCAGTTATGCTTCCTGAGGTATAACATAGAAATCAAATAAAATTTTGAATTGTGGATTGAAAGTCAGAGAGAGAGAATATGTGACCCCTACACAAAATTACCAAGCCACCCTAAAAATGATACTTTTAAAGTTCTCACTCAAAATGGCTTCACAGCTCTCTGACCTAATTCACTCACTCTCTGTTCTTAGCTGTTCACAGTCTCTAAAACGGGAATCTATATCTGGAGTTTGTCAGGGACAAATTGCTGGAAGCTCTTGCATGGAAACAGGATACTTCCCTCTTTTCCTGGCATATCTGCAAAACACTTGAGGGTAGCTATCCCCAGACACTGTTGTTCCTGACTTCCATGGAGAAACAAGAAGCCAAACCCAGGTCATGACTGTTCCTGCCCCACATAAACACCAGCGCTGCAGTGAGATTAGCCCACTGTGATTAATAAAGACTGAAAGAACAATCTGCAGCAGCCTGATGGATGGAGCAATTTCAAACATGGATGTAAGAAACCAAAAACAACTGCAGCTTCCCCACCTGGCCTTTCAGGCTGTTTGCAGCCTCCTGCACAAAGGTGTGAGCTGCTTCTACACAGAGATTTTGACTAATGGGGAGAAAAGGGCAGTTTTGATTGGTTTCTTTTTCTATACAGAAAGCAACTGGCAAGATGGAGTCCATTAGGATATTATGAAGCTTAGATGTATGTCAGCAACTATATTTTCTAGTTAAATGTTCTTTGTCAGAGAACTTTATGCAAGAAGATTTCCCACGAGAAAGAAACTGAGAGTTAGGTGGATTATTTTCATGCAGTGGAATCAATAACCTGAGTTTCCTTGGTGAGTGGTCAGAAGAGCCAAGGTATCTACACCAGGGAATAATTAGCAGCCTAAGCTGCTGGTTTGATTGATGAAGCTTCTGAGTGATTATTTCTTCAATTTTCCCCAAGTTCAATTCTCATAGGCTGGGGTCAGTGAAAAGAGAAGTTAATTTTATGTTATCAGGTACTGATACTCAGCTTCCTTCTGTATTTTTTAATATATCTTATTTGCATTTTCAAAGACTGGTCTGAAGGCACTGCTGAGAACGTAAAAGACTTCACAGGGATTTTTTGTGGGAGTTTTGCTGAATTTGTGGCAGCTGGTAGACTTCAGGAAGAATGACAGAACAAGTTCTGCCTAGCAGAAAAAAAGTACGAGGAGGAGGCAGTAGTAATATTTGGAGAGAGTGAGAAACTTGTGGAAGGAGAGATGAACATCAGAGCTTTATTTGAGATACAGTGCCCAGTGAGGGAGAGGAATAGGAGCAAATGACAACAGGAACAAACCAACCTTTTGCTTTTTAACGTAGTCATAAAAAACTTACATGAGGATAAGGAATATTTTAAACAGTGTCTCAGACAGGAAATGTCATCCACATCTACTAAAAAAACCCCAAAAAACAACAACAAAAAAACCACCCTAAAAAACCTGATGCCTGGGGCTATGCTAATTCTTTAATGTGATGGCATTTCTTTTCTGAGAGCTCTGTAAGCTTTCCAAGCTGCCAAGCATGCTTGGTGCCCATGTCTTCAAGCACTATTCCTGCAAGGTTCCTGAGTATATTTTCATTTTAATGGGTTTTTAAGTCAAGCATCTCTGGCAAAGCTCCCTAAAAAATGAGTGAGAGCTCATGCAAGGGACAATGACATTCGTTAATATTTACTGCACTAAAAATAGCTTTCAGAAACAATACACGGCATACAGAATGTTCTCCTTGTTCAGAAATGCTTGTTTTTAGCAGCATTTGATGGATTCAGAGGGCTCTTGGTAGGTACAGATAATATATTTTCTCTATATATTCCTTCAGTACTAAAGAGCAAATTGCTTAATATGTAATCTTGAGTAAATGTTTCCACAGTTACATTCACTCCCTCTTTCTGATATGCTTTATTCCTGCCTGAGTATTTTTTTCTCCTTATAATATTTTCAGCAGGCTGGATTTATGAGCCTGTGAAAGCAAAGAATAGGAATCCTCTTCTTCTGAAGCCAGCTGCACTAGTGAACTTAGTGAATATCTGACCGAGCCCTGAATGATGATGGTATAAAGAGAAGAGCAAGAGAAACAAAGTGAGACAAAACCACCTTCATCTTCCAAAAACTTAGAAAGTATCAACATTGCACAGAGAGAGAGAGAAAGAGAGAGAGAGCAGAAGAAAATTAGGGGGAGTGAACCCACAGTTTGTTTCATTTTTCATTCTAACATCACTCCAACTATAAAGAATGACAGTATAAATGATCAAACAACTGTTTGCTAATGCATTATAGATAGTCATACACAATATGGCAGCTTTATACTTGTGTATTTACCCACCATGAATGCAAAATATACTAAGAGTGACAGCTAATGTAGCCAAAGCTTCTACTCTCTGTAAGCATCTGTGTACCATGAATTATAAATGAGAGTCTTGTGTCCAAAGGTAGCAAGTAATGTAGATAATGCCATCTGAGTAAATGAATAAATGTGAAACAGATGCTTTTTGCATTCAGGACACACAGGTACAGCCAGGAAGCCACCAGTACAGATTATGGATGCTGGTGAGACAGATGCTGTCTGCAGCCAGTGCCAGGTGCATTCCTACCTGGGCTGTGTGGAGCCAGTTAAAAAGGCCTTTCTCTCACTCCTTTTTAACAAGTTGCTAGAAGAATGAGGTATCTCCTTGTGCAGATTCCTCAGGTGCTTGGATTTCCTCAAGGCTTTCCTAAAAAAAAAAAAAAAGCAACAACAAATCAGCAAAATTATTAGGAGAGTCCTGTATAAGAGGTGGTGAAATGGATAATTTAGCTTAAAACAGTCATAAAATAGCTTTTCTTTGCCTTTTATGCAAGCTTCTTCAAGTCTGCCATTACTTTTCATATCAATAAATATTTTGCCCCAAAATGAGATTGTATGTCTTAAAAAATTACAGTTAGAAAGGCATCAAGAACTTTTTTTCTCCCTTATATGTAAATTTACTTATTTTATAAGCAAAGAGACAAGAGCTTGGACTCTGGCTAGGGAATTGGAGGGTTCTTCTTGTCAGTACAGACAGCTCCCTTGATACTTAAAAGGTAGGTTGAACTCCCCAGATAAAATATTAAACCTAACAGTGCTGACAGTTTTTACTTGTGAGGTACAGCTACTGCTAGTCCTTAAGTTCAAAGAAGTTCATAAGTTTATATTGCTCATCCATCTGTTCCTTTTCTGCCTAACACTAGAGTTGTGCTGTGTCCATTTTCACGTTTGCTGAAGAAAAACTTCTGTCCTTTTCACTTGGAAGCAAAAAAAGGTCTCAGACCCATTTCCCTGCAGATTTGTCATTCATGATGTCATTACTTATGTCATGTAGTGTTGGTAAAACACTGGCTACAAAGTGTGGAATGAAGGTCTGTCCTAGTGCAATTTTAAGAAGAAAATGAGCAAATGCAGTAATAAATATGTTGCTTGTTTAGCCTGAGTACCTCGAACTATACAAAACTCAAAAGGAAAACATTCCAGGACCAGTAAATATCTGTGCCTATTTTACAATGTACTTTCACTGCATAACTGAGTATGTCAGAGTTTAGAAAGTATAATCAGAGATTCATGTAAAGTTTTGGAAGAGCCTGACAGATAACATACAGCTTCTCAGAATTTACTGGGATGGTATTTCAACCCTTAAGAGTATTTATCCAAAACCACCATGGCAGTCATTGCAGTAATTTCACAGCATTCCCTCAGAAGTAAGTTATTTTCCTTTCACACCAAATATCCCTAGCTCTTCAAACTTTTTGGCATATGTGTGGGTCAGGTTTGCCTGCCATTGCCAGATTTTGAGTTAATTTTGACATCAATCCAGATTAATACAAATGATATCCTAAGAGGAATTCTGCATTTGTACAGATGTAATAGAGAACTGAGATTTGTAAGGCAAAAGCAACGACTGAAACCAGAAGTACAGGGCCTGCTCTCTACCATCTTTCTTTTTTCCCTTTGTTTCTTTTGCTCCTGTGCAAAGTCAGCATAAGGCACCATCATTGCTCTAATCTGGCACGTCTACATCCCAGTTTTTCACTCTGCTTGCAGAAGTGGAAATGACAGTACACCTCCTTTGGGTGTGCAACAGTGGGATGGATGCAATCCAAGAGGGGCAGCCAAACCATCCACTGTCCCTTCAGTGACCTGTTGCTGCCATTGAGACATCCCAATATTTTTAACCTAGTAAATAAAGCAACTCCTTATGAGTGACAGGTTTTGACTTAAAAAGCAAGCAAATATCAAACTATGCAACTGTGAATGCCACGATTTTGCTTTCCAAACGGTATGATTTTTTTTTTTAGAATTATTGAATTTTAACCACAGAAATGTCAATAATCCACAGGTGGCTTGTTCCTCCTTTCTTCATGTCCTTTCTTTTCTTTCAACAAGTGGCCCTTGCATTATTTCAGTGTAAAAGTTGAGGGGGGGACAAAAAAGAGATTGTGGAGGTTTTTGAAAAGTTTGAGGAGTAATTTGCAAAAGTGATAGTTTCTGGTAATGAAGGTTGTTACCTTTGCCCAGGTCTCTCAGTATGATAAAATTGTTTCAGAATGTTAATTACTGAATAATCAGATTCCCTTGAAAATGAAACCTCAACTTTTGCTAAAATATTATATTCCTATATTATATCAGACCCGTGGCACAGTCAAATCAACAATTACATTAAAAGAACTCATACAGTCTTCTCTTTAGAATGAGACTCTATTATCTCAAAAGAATTAGGGAAATATCTATGATGCATTGCCAATATGGAAATACTCATCCCATTGGCCTCTATTATCCAAAAGGAAATGAGAAAACACTTCCATTACATTTTGCAGTGACCCATGCCTTTCTCTTTTTAAGTCAATAAACTATATCTTTCAGTGTAGCAGTTTGTGCATGTGTGCAAAAATGACCTTCTGCAGTTTGGCTGCTGAGACGTGCTGGGAGAGGTGACATAGGGATTGTAAAAAGAGATGCAAACCAGTTTATGCTGCCAGACATGTCCTACCACGGAGTAATAAAATGAGACCTGCAAAGCCTGTTGCTACACTCACTATTTTGTTGTTCTTTGTATCATGAGACAGAATCCCCTTCCTAAATCAGTCACCCCTAATCAGTTTAATTGAGGCTGATGCTCGAAGCACAGGACAAATGTTACGAAGAGAAGGTCCCTCAAGTGACTCTTGGCCTCTGAGGAAGCACAGTCCCCTCTATCACATCATATCACTGCAGACAGCCTGTTGAAAAAAATGCCTTGAAACCAACACAGATTCATAGAGGAGAGGGCATCGGGGGGGCACTCAACACTCACTGCCTCTTGGAAAAAAAAAAGAAAACAAAGAAAAAAAAAAAAGAAGAAGACTTCAGAAAAAGTGCTTTGAAACTGGTGAAATAATCTTTTGAATAAACCACCAGTGGGGAATACCCACAGTCACTGAGGACAGCATGCTGTTCAGCGTATCAACAAAAATACATTTGGCCTGCGGCAATGCTGAGGGCAAACATATCCCAGATGGACTAGAGAGGCCCAAATACCTTCAGAGATGAAAATTTAATTAGAGGAAATGTCACTGCAGTGAACAAAAGGATTGCTTTAGTGATTTTTCATCATTGTTTACTACAAGTGAAGTACAGTTTTAAGTGTTAGGACAGGCTAAGTACAGGAATGTTCTTAAGCACTGGAAGGGATATGAAAGGAACGGATGTTGAAGGTCAGAGAATCATCTGCACTTGAGCAGTGATCAAAAGGAGTTACACCATCAAATATTGGCAGACAGCAGTTTTTAATTGCTTCTGTGATGGTAAAAGGTGGTGAAGGTGGTGCTTTCAAGCCACTAAGATGGAAAAAAAAAAAAACCCTGACCTTATTTTGTTGATTGGGTGAGGGTTTTTGTTGCTTTGCTGTTGTTATTCTTGCTGCTGTGAGGTCCCAAGGATGATAAAAGCTTGGGTCTCTCTGAAACAGAGTTATCTCTGAAAGCTGAGATGGCTCACTGCCTCCTTACCTCTTTGATTATCCACCCTCTTATTAATTCTGATTCGTGCACAAACCAGGGAAAAAACAATATGGGACTCATTGTGGCACAAACACAAGGAATCAGCCCCCTTAAATGAAAATACATAAGTTCTCATATGAGTTCTGAAAGCTGCTTGGGATAAATTAAGAGAAAATAAGACAGAATACATCCTAATATACAATATAAGACATTATAGAAAGTCTGTCAAACTATAGCATTTTCTGCATTTGGATTTTACGTCCTCAGAATGCAGGGTTGAGGTTTTAGTTTGTTAATTTTCTGATCATTTTTTTTTCCCATTCAGCCTTCATGCTATATTTTCTGTTGCTCCTTTAGCAAAACAAAATAATCACCTTAATTGAAAGAATGCACATCATGCATTTTCCTTACAGAACTCTTTTTATTTGCTGTTATGTAATAGGAATTACTTACTATTATATGTTGCAAAAATAATAACAGAAACAGCAATTACCATCAAATATCTCTCACGAAGGCCATACCAATTTCAGTCAGTCTTAAGAAGATGTCTACATATAGACATCTGGAGGGGAGAATAATTAAATTGAGCCACAATCTAAGTAAAAAAAAATGAAGAAAGCATTACACAAGTATATTTACATACAATTATGCATTGATCAGTACATTATTTGGTTAATAAAGTCGATAAAGATGATTAAGTTAATGAAACTTATTTTTTAGATTAAATTTTTGCTATTATTTATGTTTTTGGTCTAGATCCCCCAGATTTGACTCATGCTGTTGTGAGTTTGCTCTTCTGATTCAGATACAACATAGATGGATTCTTTTTGTGTAGCAGGTACTGTGGAACTTGAAGTCTGCTGAAGAACCCTCACACTGATATTAGCAAAGTTTGGATCAAGCATCTGGAGTATCTTATTTACTTACTAAGTTTACTGGGTACAATGTGCCTTAATTTCAGGTGGTTGATTTTGGTCTCTGTGCTTTTGCTTGTTATCGCCTGTCACTCACACTTCTATCTTCTAGCCCAAATAATCTCCCTAGATTTTCACTGCCCAGAGGCACTGTACTTTTTCTGGCAAAAAGAACTGGCTTTGTGTTCTCCTACATGGTCTTGTTAGTCCTCCCTCTTTTCCTCACCTGCTTCCATGTTTTAATCTTTTAACCAACCTTCCTTCCTTTCTTCCTTCC
>VWYO01020132.1:2020-52845 GCA_013400275.1 Rhadina sibilatrix
ATTGTAGTTTATATTATATATATAGTATTTTATATATAATCTATATTGCATTCTAGATATTATAATTATTTTATATTTCGATTGCTAAAAAGTAAAATAGGCTTGTTTTAAAATCACAAAGACAGTTTAGTTTTATGTATTAAAAGACTGCAAAATAAGAAAAAAGGGGAAAAAATTGAAATTTTTAAAAATATTTTTTGCGAGCGCTTTTTATATTTAACACAAAAAGATGGAATTATAAGTTTAGTTTTACTAATTAAAGGTAATATTTTATTAGGTTTTTTAGTTTTACTGGTGTTCTAGTTGTATTAGTTTTTAGGAAAGGAGTTTTTTGGGGTTTTCTAGAGCTATTGTTAGGACAGGAACAGTTCTTTGGTGCTTTTTATGTTCCATATTTGCCAGGCCTTGGACACACACAGAGCAAAACCTGCAGCTCCCAGGAGGAGGATTGCAGAGGAAAGGAGCCACTGATGAAATGAAAGTCCCACAGCCACCAACAGGAGAGCAAACTGCAGCGTCCCTGATTTTTTAAGGGACATTAAATTTCTGAATTTCAGTTCTGAAAGGGGCGGCTCATCATCTGCAATTTAATTCTCTCTAAATGAAGTGATTTTTCCCTCCAGTAATTATCCTGTGCCATTCCTGGGACATCTATTTTAGGTAGGGCACTCGAAATCTCACATCCTTTCCAAAAAATGTAGGCCAGCATTTTTGTCCAGTGCTTGAAAAAAAAATTTAAAAAAAAAAAATTACTCTGGAAATTCATTTCCCCTGGAGTGTGGCCATTGAGCTAATTTAAAGCATTTGTTTGAAATTCAACAGGATATTTTAATTAGCCCAGCAGAGAACATCTGGGCACTGAGAAATCAGAGTTGTGGACACCTGACCTGAGCACAGGTCCAGAGCAAGGGCTGCCAGGATATTTCAGGATATTTCATCCTGCTCCTTACGTGCAATTCCTATTTTTGTGCACTTCCAATCTGCCTAAGAAACGAGTCCAGCACATTCCAGCAGGGTGTCTTCATGTTGGAAGGTTCCTGGGAAGACAGGAATTTAATCATGGGCAGCAAAAAAAGAGGGAAAAAAAAAAAAAGAGAAAAAAAAAAAAAAAGAAAGAAAAAAGGAAAGGAAAAAAGAAAAAAGAGAAAAGAAAAAAAAAAAAAAGAAAGAAAAAAGGAAAGGAAAAAAGAAAAAAGAGAAAAGAAAAAAAAAAAAAAGAAAGAAAAAAGGAAAGGAAAAAAGAAAAAAGAGAAAAGAAAAAAAAAAAAAAGAAGAAAAGAACCTTGCCAGCTAGAGGCCACTTGTTCCATTTGCCTGGTTCAGTCAACTTGCATCACTCATTGAGACCAAATGCTCCTCTGCTGCTTCAGAAATGAATCCCTGCCACTGAAAAGCCACGCTGTGGTTTGAGTGGCTTCAAGCAAGTGAAGCCAGTTAGCAAAGCTTTAAAGCAATTCATTTATTTAATTACTTTATTTTATTTTATTAATTAATTAAACTTGAGCAATACATCCAAAGCTCTGAGTGTGGCCTTGGCCATCCCTTACAGCTCCCAGCTTCTTTCCAGGGTGATGTTTTGGTTGGGTGTTTTTTGTTTTTGGGGTTTGTTTGTTTGTTGTTTGTTGTTTGTTTTTGTTTTTTTGCTTTTAAAAATAGGTTTGGGTGAGTTAGAATTCACCTGCGATCTCTTCAGAAACTGCCACCAATCCCTGCTTGCAGAGGTGCTCACACCTGGCACTGCACACCTGAGGGCTCCCAGCCCTGCCTCACTCCGGGCCAGGGTTTGGACCAGGGCTGCCTTGGGCCTGGCTCATTTCACAGGCTGCACCACCAGCCAGGCAAAAAAGCTGAAAAAAAACCCCAAAAACATCTTTTTGACCTCTTTTACTTTGCTGTGCTGTTTGACAGCACAGCCAAGTGAGGGGCAATGGAGAAATTCAACCAGCATTTGCTGGAGCAGGAGCACATCAGTGTCACAATATTCTGAATATTCATCACCCTTTCACACCACTCTGCTCTCCTCCTCATCTCGGTGTGACCCCAGCAATGAGTCTGCTCTGAGCAGCTGCAAAGCCTTTCTCCAGGCTGGGATTTTCCCCACAGCCCTGGGTTGCCCTCAGGAAAAATCAGATTTTATTGGCACCTCCCCGAAGCATCGCTGGGCTGATGTGAAAGAACCCCTGTTGTGGTGCCACACGAACAAATAAGGTGTGGGCACATTCCAGCAGGGTGTTGGAAGGTTCCTGGGAAGACANAGGAAAGGGATGCCTGGAGCTGAAGCTGTTATTCTGTGATGCTCTTTCAGAAGCTGTCCCATAACAGAGATGCCATTCTGCCTGGAGATGCACCTCTGCTGCTCTGGCTGTGAGAAACAGCAGCAGCTTCCCAGCTCAGGTGGTGCCTGCCCCAGCAGGAGGCTCAGGGCACCTCCAGAGTGTCGGGGAGGCTTTGGATGGAAATTGCAGCCCGGAATTTCCAGGGGAAGGCTGGGGGATAGGATTGATGCAGCAGCTCTGCTTTAGGAAATGAGACAAAATGAGTCAGATGATTCCTCAGGGCATTAACTTCGAGCCACGAGGGACTGAGCAAGAGAAACTTCTTTGAAATAAAACCCCGTTGCTCCATCTGTTGGGAGGGAGGAAATCAGAGAGCCCCTTGTTGTACCTGCAGCAACCAGGATGTGCTGCTGAGGCTTCCCCTGCCTTTCCCTCGGGTTCTTTTCAGTTTTCCCTGCAGCACAGGCCAAGGCTAGAACTGCTCTGCCCAGGAGGGCAGAAGGAAGTGAGGTTTTAGTTAAAACGAGTCAAACGTTGCTATGGCAGTGATAAAATTACATTACAACAAGGTTTCTGTGTGGCTGAGTATCCATAAACACCAGAGGTGAAAAGCACCTTTTCAGCAAGGAACGTCAAGTGGCAGCATCTTGGCAAGAAACAGAAGAAAAAGCAAACATTATTAAAATAATAATAATAAAAAAAAAGCCTTTCAAAGACGTGCTGGAAGGACTCTGATGGCTCGGACCTGAGCTGAGATGGAAGGAAGTGCAGAACACCAGAGAGATGCCAGGCTGCAAATCCCTGAGGTGTCTTTGCAGTTCCCCTCTCCAACTGGGCTCAAGGGTCTTGCAGCTCTGAAACCAGAGCCTTGTGGCACTGCACTCTGAACACTGCTTCAAAAACTCAGGCTTGGAATGTTCCAGCTCTTTAATTCCCCAGCAGTTTTCAGGCCAACAGGAAATTCAGAGAAAATTCCAGGTTTGGCAGGAAAAAGTAACTTTTGCCTTTTTTTTTTTTTTTTTTTTTTTTTTTTTTTTTTTTTTTTTTTTTTTTTTTTGTTGTGTTTTTTTTTNATGAGCAAAAATCTCCACGCCTCCTGGCCTTGGACACACCAACCTCCTGCAGGGATTGTGGGCTGATGCAGACCCTGCAGGTGCCATTCCCAGGGGAAGCAGATTAAACAGCCCAAGCAAATGCTTTGCTGCACATGCTGCTCCCTTGTTTTGGGGATACAACAGCTCCCCTGGCATCAGGGCCCAGTGAATGGTGAGTTCATGTGGGCAGAAAGACCAAACACATGCTGACAATGAGGGTCAAGCAGGTTGCTGCAGAGCTTTCAAGGAGCTGGCAAAAAAAAAAAAAAAAAATATTTTAATCCAATAACTCAGCTGCAGCTGCCATGAACTAGTGGGAAGGTGAAGGCTGTGGCTCAGTGTTCTACTGAGAAAACACAGAATTAATTATTGCAAACACGACGTGCCATCACCACTGCTTGGCTTGGATTAAAGGCACAGGATACAAAGCAGAGTTTCCAGCCCTAAGAACAGACTGAAGCCACCAAAAACCCTCACCAAACAGCTCTGGGACCCAGAGAGCAATGTCTGGATGCTGTGCCAGGGACCCAGAGCCCTGTCAGCCTGTTTCACCACCTGAACTCTGCTAGAAAACACGTGGTGCCAACTGGACCAAACCCAAACCCCTCAGAAGGATGACAATAAAAGCTAATTCTGATTGTGGCTGTCAGCCTGGAGCCAGAGAGCACTGATAACAATGAGGGGAGCCACGGCTTCAAAAGGGAGAAAAGGACTGAACAGGCAACCATTGTGGCAGTCACTAAAAAAATTAATTAAAAGTAATTAGAGAAAAAAACAGACTTAATAATTAACTAGTGTTTGCTGGGCAGGAGTCCAGTGCCCTTCTGGGTAATCACTGGAACAGAACATTCCCCAAAATCCAAGTGGCCTGAGATGGAAGCAGGAGATGCAATGAGAAGAGAAATCAGCAGCAGGAGCTGCCAGCAGCCCTGGGCAGGCTTTGCCCGTGTCCCCTCGCTGTCCCCAGGGCTCCTGGCCACCCCTGTGCCCAGGAAGCCCCTGCAGGTGTTGCTCACCTGTGGTGCCACCACGGCTCACGAGGCTTTAAAAATCCCAGGCACCTGCTGGAGACAGAGCTCGTGCTGAAAATGTGACAAGAATTCATCTGCCACTGGAATAATTCAAATAATTGTCACACCAGAGGGCAGAGCTCTGTGCTGGCACCGAGGGGAAGCTGCATTTCCACAGGAGCAGGTTCTGTCACACCAGCCTCTGCTTCCCAGAAAATGTTTCATTCACAGAAAGACCATGAATGGCTCCAAACCTGCTTTGTGCTGCAGCCAGGGAAATGTTCTTTTTTATCCTCTTGCACACCAAATATTTAAATGTCAGCCTATTAACATCACAAATTGCCTTTGGAGGCTGGGAGCACAGGCTGTGCTCCTTATTAGCCCTTTAAGGTAACCCACACTGCAGTCAACTAACAGGTGCATCATAAATTCCCCTTACAAAAAAAAAAAAATCCATAAAATATTAGTTCTAACCATCCACCTCTATTATTTCCACCAGAAAAATTAATTTGAAGAACTGCAAGTGAAGCCTTTTGAGTCCAGCCTTACTTAAAGGTATTTAAAAGGAAGAAAACCAAAAACCCTCCCAAATGAGTTGGGAGTATTCATCGTAACACATTCCGCACAACAAAGCATTTTCTTCTATATTGAATATTCATCTCTGGAAAGAAAAGCTTGGGGGAAAAAAACCCAAAACAACAACAACAACAAAACCCAAAAAACCCCCAACCAATCAAAACCCAAAAAACAAGCAAACAAACAAAAACACAAAAAACCCAACAACAAAACACACACAAAAAACCCAATCTGAAATGATCCCAGCAACTCTCAGGGCACACACAGTTCAAAATCCCACACAACCACCAACCACCCAGGAGATCCAAGGCTTTGGGATGGCAAAAGGCAGCCCCAGGCCCTCCCTGCCAGGTGAGTGACCAGCCAACCCAGCCAGAAATCAAAATTATTCCCAGTACCCTTTCCAAGGCAGCTGCTGCTAACAGCTCGTTCCCAGGAGCTGCCCCAGCCCCGGACTAATTGCAATCAATGACTCCTCAGGTGCCAGCCCTGCTCTGCACCCAGGGTCTGAAATGATCCCAGCAACTCTCAGGGCACACACAGTTCATGCTCCAGTACTGCCACAGTTCAGCAGAGGCACATGCTGAAGGAGGAGATCAGGATAAAAAGGAGTTTTGGAGCAATTAGAATAAAAAAGAGTTTTGGAGCAATTAGAATAAAAAAGAGATTTGGAGCAATTAGAATTAAAAAAAAAAGTTTTGGAGCAATTAGAATAAAAAAAGAGTTTTGGAGCAATTAGGACCAAAAAGAGTTTTGGAGCAATTAGGACCAAAAAGGAGTTTTGGAGCAATTAGAACCAAAAAGGAGTTTTGGAGCAATTAGGACCAAAAAGAGTTTTGGAGCAATGAGAATAAAAAAGAGTTTTGGAGCAATTAGAATAAAAAAGAGTTTTGGAGCAATTAGAATTAAAAAAAATAGTTTTGGAGCAATTAGGACCAAAAAGAGTTTTGGAGCAATTAGAATAAAAAAGAGTTTTGGAGCAATTAGAATAAAAAAAGAGTTTTGGAGCAATTAGGACCAAAAAAAGAGTTTTGGAGCAATTAGAATAAAAAAGAGTTTTGGAGCAATTAGGACCAAAAAAGAGTTTTGGAGCAGTTAGGACCAAAAAGAGCTTTGGCAGCTCTGCTCAGCAGCCCTTGGTGTCCCAGAAGGAGGCTGATGCTGCATTAAGGGTGGAGGGGTCCATGCACCCCCAGCTGCAGTGGCCAGGAGCTCCTGTGCAGCCCCAAAAACGCCCACGTGGCAATCAATGGCAAGCTTTTGTTAAGGCTACTGCCACGGACAGTAACAAATAACCAGGTGTTTGCTCTCCCCAGCACCACAACTGGCTCTTTCTGCCTGATGCTCCCAGTGGTGTCCCAAAAGCCTGGCAGTGTGCTGCACCAAGCAGGAGGTGGAGGACTGGGGTGAGGTTTCCTCACCTGCTTGGCCCAGCTGCTAAAGGAGAGCAGGGTCTGATCCCCCCAGGGCTGGTCCCACAAGGCACATCCCCCGCAAAGCAGGAGAATTGCAGCTGATTGTGTGAGGCTGCTGAACTCCAGAGCCGTGCCCAGCTCACTGTCTGCTCCCCACTCCAGCACTGACCTTTCCCCAGGTGCTCGGGTTTGGATGCTGAAGGGCAGAGGCAGGAGCACAAAGAGGTGGTTCCTGCTCTCTGTTTGCACACAATCACTGCGGGCTGGCTCTGTCCCGGCAGTGACATCAGTCCTGTGCTGATGCAGAGCAGGAGCCTCACCTGGAGACACGGAGCCCTCCTGGTTCCAGCAGCCACAGAAATGCTGGAGGCACCAGCACAGCCCCAAAGGCGTGGGGAGAGCCTGGAGGAGATTCTGTGAGGCTGCTTCAGAGGCAGCCAAGGGGCGCATGCAGGGGAGCCCCCTCACCTGAAACACTGTGTGTGTGGACTCCTGGGTGGAAATGCCAGAAGTTGCAGTGTGTTGATGTCCCGAACTGCACTGCACACAGCTCCACTCTTCACCACCCCTCCTGCTCACCGGAGGGTCTGGGCAGCCGAGCCAAAGGCTTCCCTCCCAGCAATCTGCCTGGAGGAAAGCTCCTGGCAGCCCTGGCAGCTCTGACCACTCTGCAGTGCCAGCAGCACAGAGTCCCCGCGGCACGGGAGGGTCTGTGCTCCATGGCCCCTCCTCACATCGCAGCGTTTCACACGTTAAAAAGAAAAAAAAACCCAACAATTCAGGAGGCTGACCTGCTGCATTTCTGAGAACACGGAAAGGGAAGAGGCAGGGGCTCACAGCTCAGTAAATCAGTAAATAGGTGTTTATATCTCCTGGCTCCTGCATGCCCTGCGCTGGCTGGAAGGCTGGAGGCTTTTCTCTTTGCTCAAGACTTGAGTATTTACTGCCTGCACCTATTACCCAAAAATGGTACTTTTCAAGCTCTTTTTTTCTCCGTTTTTTTTTTTTTTTTTTTTTTTTTTTTTTTTTTTTTTTTTTTTTGAGGGGAGAAGGGGAAGAGAGAGGGAATCCTCAGACCAGTAAGCCAAGTAATTCACAGCTCTCCCCTTTTGTAGAAAACAAAATCCATTCCCCCACCTCCCCACAGCCCGTGCTGCCGCTGCTGCTGCATTATCTGTGCCAGCCAGGCCCTGGCAGAGAGAGCGGGGAAAATGACAGGACATTGTAAGGGAACTTAATGGAGTGGCTCCAAATATTGTATCCAAATAAATGAAGTGGATAATGCAGGAGCTCACTGCAGGCCCCCCCCGGGACAGTGAGCATTGTGTGAGCAGCACAGGAGGAGATGGGACGGCAGCAGGAGCACAAAGGGGCAGAGCAGGGAACAGTGGGCAGCCCCAGGGGCTCCATCTCATCCCGGTAATTCGCTGAGGCCCCACGCTCAGGAAGGGTCGAGCAGGGGGTAAAAGACGAGCAGGAGGAAGAGGAGGAGGTGGAGGAAGAGGAATTCTCAGCCTGTCTGATCTCGCTCAGGGTGGAGGAAGAGCTGATGGCAGCGCTGCATCTCCGAGCTCCTGCACAGCCCGAGGGGAGGGCACTGCCTGCTCTGCCTTTCCTCAGCAATACCCTCAGGAGGATCCCTGGGGGATGACACAGAGCTCCAGGCTCTCCACAGCTGTGCCCCTGTCCCTGCAGCACCTCTGGGCACTGCCTGCTCTGCCTTTCCTTGGCAATACCCCCAGGAGGATCCCTGTGACACAGGGATCTCCACAGCTGTGTCCCTGTCCCTGCAGCACCTCTGGGCACTGCCTGCTCTGCCTTTCCTCAGCAATGTCCCCAGGAGGATCCCTGTGACACAGGGTTCTCCCATGGCTGTGTCCCTGTCCCTGCAGCTCCTCTGGGCACTGCCTGCTCTGCCTTTCCTTGGCAATACCCCCAGGAGGATCCCTGGAGCTCCAGGCTCCCTGTGGCTGTGCCCCTGTCCCTGCAGCACCTCTGGGCACTGCCTGCTCCCTGCCTCTTTGGAAACACCTTTTTATTTCCTCCCTCTGTGAGGAACACTCGGAGCAGGGCTGGCACTGCCTCTCTGGGGACAGCACTGCACTCTCAGCTCATGCACAGTGCTGGCCCAGCTCTCCCCTGGCCCTGCACCCCAAACTGTGCCACAAACTGCCACAGGAGCACTGGCTGTGCCAGCCAGGAACAGTGACCACAAAGCCAGCTGGGGAGCCAGCAGCAGAGCCACCAGAGCTCTGGCCCTGCCTCTAAACCCTCCCTGTGCCTCTGGTTTTGTCTCATTCTCTGCTCCCCAGGTCTGGCAGGGAGAAAACAAAACCAAAGGGTTGGCACTTCCCCATCCCCTCCAGCCCTGCCACCCACGGCTGCAGGGCATCCTCCCCTCCCTGCAGACACATCCTGCACCCACCCTGCTGCCCACCAAGCCTCTCCTCACCCTGCTGCAATTCCCTGACAGCTCCACTTGCAAATTCCCTCTCTGCACAGGCTCATGCTAAGAACCTTAACATTCCTGCAGATTCAGAAAGGGGATTTCCAACAAGCATTAGGAAAATTAAACTTCTCAAGAGCTGTCTCAACCTGACAAGCTATTTCTGGCTCTTTAAAGGATGGGAAGTGAAAATACTAAAAGGGGGGAGGGGGAAGCTGTGCTAAGCAAATGAGGAGTTAGAGCCAGAGAGGAGGACAGGTGACTCTGGGTACACCTGAGGCACCCAAATGTGTAGATACATCCACAGAAATACATGAAGGTGGATTGCTGAAGGCCTCCTGCTGCCTTGGGATAGAAAATCCTCCTGTCCCACCCTCTGCCTCCACAAAGGCACAGCAGCTGATAACACTAACGAGTGCCAGAGGCATTTCCCTTGGAGATTCCTGCTTTGCATCCCACCTTGGGCAGCAGGCTGGGAGCTCCTGGTTAATCCAGCAACTTTGCACCCAGGGGAGGGAGACAGGGAGGGCTGGGCTGGGGACACTGGGCTCACCAGAAACCCTGCTGGAGGTGGCAGGAGTGCCCCAGCTGGGGCTGGGTGCACCCCACAAACCCAGAGGTGTGTGTGGGTGCTGCTGTTCCCTTCCAGCAGGGCAGGGCAGGTTACACCATGCCCCAGTTTAACCCAGCTCAGCCATCCCTGTCCCCCTTGGCTCCTTTCTCCCCTCTCTCTGCTGCTTTCCCTTTTTGCCTCCCCCTCAGAGCTCCAAGCCCACAGCCCCAAGGGAGGAGAGGCTGTTTATAGCCCAGGTCACTGCAGGGGAGGGTGAGAAGCTGAACCAGGCTTTCAAGATGTGAGGGTGTGACTCCGAAGGAGGAGATGGTGTTATTTTCTTCAGGAGCATCAGAGTGGCAAAATTTAGCTGGTTGCAAATTTTTCAGTAGTCTGGCCTGGTAGTCTTGCTCTAAAACCTGGAAATTTTCCCCTGGGAATGTAAGGCCTGGTTTGAGTGGTGGTGCTCAGTCTGTGCTCCCTGTTCCCTGCAGCAACCACCCCCAGCACCTCCCAGATCACCTCACACTTGGGTTAAAGAGCAGCCCTGCAAGTGCAGCCCCTCCCCACAGGGGCAGCAGCTCTGCACAGGACGAGGGGACAAAACAATTAGAGGAGATGATTAAAGTCCTATGGCTCTTCAGGGCCTGGGGCAATTGTGCAAGGACTGTGCAGTGCCATGAAGAAAAAATAAAAAAATAAAAATTCCTTCTGAGCTTGCACTTGCAGCCTGCCAAAAATGCCTCTGCAGCTGCCTGGGTTGGTGCTGCAAAAGGCAATCACTGAGTGCTCTACTGGAGAGCCTGGTACAGGGCAAGGCCTGATCAATACAGGGGGGTTCACCACTGCAAAATGCTTTGCACTCATTTAAGGGAGGAACACAGCAGGATTGGTTTGACCTCGGCCTGCTGAGGGGCAGAGCAGGAGGGAATGCCAAATGCTGAGAGCAGAGCTATTGATTGGGCCTGGGAGAGGGCACTGCTGGAAGAAAGCTGGAAAAAAGTTATCCGTGGCCAAGAGGAGCACAGTGATTGAGGGGTTTGGCTTGATGACAGCAGGATGGAAAACGTGTGCCCAGAGTCACCAGACAAAGGATCTGCTGAAGAAAAGGGAGGCACCAGGTGCAGCTGTGCAGGTGGGGGAGCTCTTCATGGATACAGATCATCCTGGGCTGGACACAGGCAGAGAGTGCTGACCTGGGCAGGGCTCAGGGACACTGCAAGGACAGCCCCCTCTCCTCTGTCCTCATTTCTGCTCCACTCTGCCCACCTGCACGTCCTGAGCTCAGGAAAACCCTGCAAATGGGACTCGGTCATCTCTGCAGTCTCCAATTACCAGGGCTGAGCAGGGAAGCTCCTTGGATTGGTTTTTATATCACTGGAGCATTAACTGACCGTAGGAAGCCCTACTTTAATTATTAGGGACACAGCCTGACCATGAATGAGCACAGTCCCTGTCAGAGTTCAAAGCTGCAGTGCTCTGGTGCTGGGGACAGACCTGGGAACCCATCTGGGCTCTGCCAGGGGCCACAGGGAGCTGTGCCCAGCACAGAGCAGAGCAATTCAGGCACAGAGCTGTGCCCAGCACAGAGCAGAGCAATTCAGGCACAGAGCTGTGCCCAGCCCAGCACAGAGCTGTGCCCAGCACAGAGCAGAGCAATTCAGGCACAGAGCTGTGCCCAGCACAGAACAATTCAGGCACAGAGCTGTGCCCAGCCCAGCACAGAACAATTCAGGCACAGGGAGCTGTGCCCAGCACAGAACAATTCAGGCACAGAGCTGTGCCCAGCACAGAGCAGAACAATTTAGGCCCAGAGCTGTGCCCAGCACAGAGCAGAGCAATTCAGGCACAGAGCTGTGCCCAGCCCAGCCCAGCACAATTCAGGCACAGAGCTGTGCCCAGCACAGAACAATTCAGGCCCAGAGCTGTGCCCAGCACAGAACAGAACAATTCAGGCCCAGAGCTGTGCCCAGCACAGAGCAGAGCAATTCAGGCCCAGAGCTGTGCCCAGCACAGAACAATTCAGGCACAGAGCTGTGCCCAGCCCAGAACAGAACAATTCAGGCACAGAGCTGTGCCCAGCCCAGAGCAGAACAATTCAGGCCCAGAGCTGTGCCCAGCCCAGCACAGAACAATTCAGGCACAGAGCTGTGCCCAGCCCAGAACAGAACAATTCAGGCACAGAGCTGTGCCCAGCCCAGAGCAGAACAATTCAGGCCCAGAGCTGTGCCCAGCCCAGCACAGAACAATTCAGGCACAGAGCTGTGCCCAGCCCAGAACAGAACAATTCAGGCACAGAGCTGTGCCCAGCCCAGAGCAGAACAATTCAGGCCCAGAGCTGTGCCCAGCCCAGCACAGAACAATTCAGGCACAGAGCTGTGCCCAGCCCAGAACAGAACAATTCAGGCACAGAGCTGTGCCCAGCCCAGAGCAGAACAATTCAGGCCCAGAGCTGTGCCCAGCCCAGCACAGAACAATTCAGGCACAGAGCTGTGCCCAGCCCAGAACAGAACAATTCAGGCACAGAGCTGTGCCCAGCCCAGAGCAGAACAATTCAGGCCCAGAGCTGTGCCCAGCCCAGCACAGAACAATTCAGGCACAGAGCTGTGCCCAGCCCAGAGCAGAACAGAACAATTCAGGCCCAGAGCTGTGCCCAGCCCAGAGCAGAACAATTCAGGCACAGAGCTGTGCCCAGCACAGAGCAATTCAGGCACAGAGCTGTGCCCAGCCCAGAGCAGAGCAATTCAGGCCCAGAGCTGTGCCCAGCACAGAACAGAACAGAACAATTCAGGCCCAGAGCTGTGCCCAGCAGGGCTCAGAGCTGGAGCAGGGGCTGTGGCTGCAGGAGGCAGCTCCAGGAGCCCTCCTGTGCCCCCAGAGCCCGGGCAGGCACTGAGCTGGGGCTGGTGCCCTGCAGGGTGACTGGGGGCAGCCTGTCCCCACAGCCTCCCCTGTGGCTGAAGCTGTCGTGTGCAATCCAGCAGGCTCCTTCCCCGAGGGCTGGGGATCTCCTAATGAGCACTGGCAGTACACACAGACACGGGAGCACTGCTGCTTCTCCAGCCATGAATATTGCATCCCTGGGCTGCTTCATTTGCTGTTCCTCACGCAGCTGGAGCAGGGAGCCTGCATAATGAAGGATTTGTTGACAGAGGTCTTCATATCACATCAGCAAGAAGGTAGAAAAGGATCCTGTTCCAGGCACTCCTGCTTGGCTGGAGCAACCCCGGCCCCTGTGCTGCTCCCAGGAGGAGCAGAGCTCTGCTCCTCCAGGCCCCTGATGCTGCCAGGCTGGAGCTTGCCCTGCTCAGGCCCTGGCAAGAAGCACAGAGCACATCCCTCCCTTGCCAGGGAAAGGGCACTGCTCCTGCACGAGGAAGGGGCTGGGTGCTGGAAGCCAGCAGCCCCTCAGAAAGGTGAGATGTGCTGGGTAAGGGCACAGGCAGGGCACACCTGGGAGCTCGGCAACAGAAGGGAACTGGAAGCAGAACACTGATCCTCTCTGCTCAGCACTCAGGTGTGCCCTGATCTCTGCTGTCCTCAGGGGACAGCTCCAGCTGCAGGGCACAGTGTGGGGAGCTGGCACCTGCCCCTGTGCCAGGGCACACCTGTGCTCCCCAGCACCCTGTACCTGTGCCAGGGCACACCTGTACCTGTGCCAGGGCACACCTGTACCTGTCTCAGGGCACACCTGTGTACCTGTGTCAGGGCACACCTGTACCTGTGCCAGGGCACACCTGTGCTCCCCAGCACCCTGTACCTGTTCCAGGGCACACCTGTGTACCTGTGCCAGGGCACACCTGTACCTCTGCAGGGCACACCTGTACTGTGCCAGGGCACACCTGTACCTGTCTCAGGGCACACCTGTACCTGTGCAGGGCACACCTGTACCAGTCTCAGGGCACACCTGTGCTCCCCTGCAGCAGCCCTGCTCTGGCTGCTGGTGGCAGGGCCCTGCAGGCAGTGAGGTGTGTGGCTGCAGGGCCGTGCAGGGCTGGGCTCTGGCACCACAATGAACATGTAGAAATCTGTGACAGGCTTCCTGGGCTTTCAGGACTAAATGAATTCATCTCTGGGAGTTTTTCTAAAAAAAAGCTGGAGGCATTTTGTAAACGCACCATTTGGCAGCGATAGCTCCTTCCCCCGGCTGATTCCTCCGTGATGCCTGCTGGACTTTGATCAATAGCAGCTGAGTGCAGCAGCTCTCCCTGCTCAGTGACACACTGAAAGGCTCTTCCCGGCTGTCCCACACCAGTCCTGGGCTCTCAGCACGGATCCTGCACAGAGCAGCCCCCGGGGCCGCAGAGACTGAGAGCTGGCAGTCTTGGAGAGGCTGAACACACACGGAGCTGAACTGCAGCGTCTCCAGGGCGCTGCTGGCATTTCCGTGCCATTCATTATGGAAACGAGGTGTGAAAGCAGCTTCTGGAGCTGCTTGGAGCAGGCTGCACGCAGATTTAATACCCGGCCTGGCTTCTCAAGTCGCTTACCTCCAGAGAAGTTTTGTTTCAAGCCAATTATTTCGCTGCACTGCTCCGACTTTGAATTCGTTGGTGTAATAATGCAGCTGGGTCTAAACCACCAGACGTTTCAGACTGCTGAAGGGGAAGCTTTTAAAATAAAAGGAGAGAGTAAAGAACCAGCTTACCTGATTTACAGAACCATCGAGTTCCTACTCCTGATTGTGTTCATGCATAAAGTCTCTAAAAAGAACCAAACTGTATCAGAGAAATTTTCTGGGTTTTTTTTCTAAACCTGCCTCAAATCAGTCTACTCACAGGAAGAGTGACTCAAACATGAAAATAAGGAGAAAACAATGAAGTAATTAATAATAACACAGGAGAGTCAGCAGGGCTCTTTATCTGCCTCAGGAGATTGCCAGTGGGAGCCACAGCTGTAAAACATTATGTGCATGCAGCATCTAAACTGCTTTAACGATGGGAAATAGGGTTCAGGCCCCTGTGTGCCAGCTGGGATCTCAGCTGATGGCCTGAAACAGGAAATTCCTCCCCTGGGATGCTCCAAGGTGCAGAGGGTTCTGCTTACAAGTGTGGGCCCTGTGCGGTGCAGAAAGGGAATTTTCACAAACACCCCCTCCCAACAGACACAGGCTGCAAAAATCTCTGCAGGAGGTTGCTTTCATCTGCTGCCAGCAGATTCATGAGGGCATTTGCCTGCATACAGGTGGCCACAGCTCCCACTCAGGATGCTGCACAGGGGGGTTCTGGCACAGCTTTGCAGTGACCCCGGGCAAAGTGCCTCCCCTCGGGGCTCCCCACGTCAGTGAGGGGCACACCTTGCTGAGCACTGTGAGATCCATGGGAAAGGGGCACTCCAACCCCTGCACGAGGGATGGCACTGCCCTGTGGGGCACACGGGGACTCTGAGCGAGCAGGCAGGCACAGACGTGTGTGTCAGGATCCCCAGTGCTGCAGCTGGAGGCTGTTTGTCCTCACAGAACATTCCTGTGCTCTGGGCCACCAGAGGAACTTGCTGTTAGCTCCTCCTGTTCCCCAGGGGCCGCTGATGCAGGAGCCTGGCTTGGGCAGAGCAGCTCCCAGCAGGATGTGCCTGCTCCTCCCCAGGCTGCAAAGGCAACCCTGCACCCACAGCTGTGCCCTGCTGGCCTCCAGAGACACCTGGGCACTCTCACCCTGCCTGCCTCACTGCAGACACCACGCGGTGATGTGCAGAAAGCACCCAAAACAGCCCCAGAGCTGGAGGCAAGGCTGGGCTGCAACACGGCTGCACCTGCGGGGAGCTGCCAGCCACGCTCTGCTGCAGCCCCAAGGCTGCTCCCCTCACCTGAGAGCTCAGCCAGAGCTTGTCTGGGCCCTGCACTGCTGTCCTCGGTGCTGCACCTCTTCCTGCACTGTCCTCAGTGCTACACCTTGTCCTGCACTGTCCTCGGTGCTGCACCTGGTCCTGCACCGTGCTGGCACTGCTGCATCTCATCCTGCACCGTGCTGGCACTGCTGCATCTCATCCTGCACTGTGCTGTCCTCACTGCTGCACCTCCTCCTGCTCTGCTGTCACTGCTCCACCTCATCCTGTCCTCAGTGCTGCACCTCATCCTGCACTGCTCATCCAAGCCTGGAGCAGAGGAGCTGAAAGAAAGCAAAGACCATCTGACCCATCTGATCTCCCAAGCACTGGGCACATTTGCTCTCTTGACTCTCCTGCCCTCCCCAAGCTGCCCCAGAAGGTGCTCAGCCAGATGTGAACCTTCCCAGGAGAAGCAAACCAGACCCCCCAGCCCAGAAACTCACATTCTGGCCTCTCGGGCTAGAAACAAAGCAGGTGGATTTATTTGCAAACAGCTTCAGGGCTTGGAAGGGTGATTGGTGCAGGTACATTTGCAGCACAACACGTTGTTGGTGCTGAATGCTCTCCCCCAGCACTGCACAGTGTAAAGTTCTGTGAGGGGATTGTGCCATGAGCCTTCCTGGATCCACCAAAGGACACATCTCTGTGCTGCTGCCAGCCTCTCTCAGGGTAAACGTTCTGGCAGTGAGAGGAGAGAGGCGTTCAGAGCAGGGAAAAAAAAAAGATGAAGCCACTAAAATGCAAATTTTATTCACAGTTGGCATGTTTATAAATATATATATTACATTCTTACAATCTACAGTACATTCTAAATATAGAGGGACTCGGTCTGAGTGTTTGTGGGAGGGCGGGTGTGTATTAAACTGAGCAACCTAGATCCAATGGTGGAAGACTGAACAAAAAGGGGGCAAGGGCTTACTCCAGAAAATAAAGAGGGACTTGAAATACTTTTCTATATAAAATCCGTTACCTGGATTTTAGTGCTTTGGCACTTTGCCACTGGCCATTGGAGGCTGCTGTGGGACCTCACAAGAAACGTCCTGGTTTGAGGGCTGGGGTTGCAAGGGTGATCACTGAACTCCTACTGTATGTACATCCTTATCAGAAGAAAACAGGAGATAATCATCACCCCTGGGAGAAGCAAACGTTATCTGCTGAGTCGGGCAGTGCAGGGTGGGGTGGTGAGGGTGCAGCTCCCCCTGTGACCTCCCAGTGCCCTCTGAACCTGCTGGGGAAAGAGGGGGAGCACAGGGACCTGGGCAGCCTCANAGGGAAGGGGAAAGGGAAGGGGAAAGGGAGGGAAGGGGACCACAGCTTCCAAGGCTGACTGTTCTGGAAGTGCCCTCAGGATGCCAGATGGGGAGCTCCAGGGAAAGGGCTGGGAATAAAATACAAATTCAAAACAAATTCGTACGAATTTCAAATAAAGTGGGCTTTTAAAAATAGCTCGTTCTCTCAAACTTTCCAAAACAAACCTTCCTTAATATGAGTGATATTCTGAGTATAGATTCTATCTTCTCCTATTTTACAAATTAAGAAGTACCAAAAATTGGCTGGCAAAGTTGATTACCTTGGCATCTACTTAAAAAGAGAGTTCCACTTTGAACTGCATCTGTGTGTCCACTGTCAGTGCTTGGGAGGCAAACGTGCTGCTTTGCAAACAGCCCAGTTTTGCCTGTATCCCCTCCAGACTCTTTGGAAACTCAGGACTCCTCAGCTCTGGGAGCTGCTTCGTTCACGCTGTTGGCTTCTGTCAGCTTTAAATGAATGTCCCTGGGTGGATATGCTCTGCACGTGCCTCCGACGACACGCTCTTCTCATGGATCCATTTATTCTGACACCAATCTTTTGCTTTTAACCAAAGCTTGCAATATGGAACAGTAGAGCTGTGTGAGCTTTGTAATATCCAAACTGCACACTGGAGTTTGTTGTATTTATTGATTTCCTGGGAAAGCACAGAGAATGAGACCGTATTATTTTTCTAAGTTTGTTTTTTTTCTTTTTTCATGTTACTGTGTATCAAAAAACCACACACATCTCTCACTTCCATCTCTGAGCACAGAGAAGACTTGAATTTTAAGAGCTGTCCAGGATCTCTGCTCTCCCAGCTGCTTTTGGGTGGCTTCTTGGGGCTCCATTGAGTTATTTTTCCACCAGCTGATTCTCATTGGAATACAACATTTTGCCCCACTACCCAAAATTAAAGGCAGAAGGTGAGTGAAAAACAAACAAACGAAGAAACCGAACCAAAAAAGTCTTTTGTGTCTCATCACGCGTTTTCGTGTAACCGCTCCATGTAGTTTTTAAGTTCTTTGCACTCCCCCAGGTCCATGTCCTGGCAGACCCATTTGATGTCATCCTCATTACTCATCAAGATGGAGTTGACAGTGGGACACCCATCGTCAGAGGAGATGGTGGTGAAGGTGGTGAATTTAACCCGTTTCCTCTTGGAGGTAGGAGAAGCGGTTGGCTCACTTTTCTGCTCTTTCCCTTCACTGAACGTGGGCTCGGGAGACCTGAAAGATTGTCCATTGATATTTTTGGTGGCAGTAGTGTCGAGGAGGTATTTGCTCTCCTCATAGTCCACCCCTCTGTCGATGGCTGTGATGCGCTCGTCCTGCTGGGATGAGAAATTGATGTGGTTCTCCAGGAGCTCTGTCCTGTTGCTCAGCCCCACCCAGTCATGAGAGTGGCTCAAGCCCTCCTGCTCTTCGAAGGGCACCTGCTTGTTCCTGTACTTGAGGGCGAAGGTGACGCAGTTGATGAGGAACACCAGGATGGCCAGGCAGAAGACCCCCAGCAGGGCGTACATGCCGATCTCCAGGTCGCTGAGGCCCCGGGGGGACTGCACCAGGTCGCCGTCCTCCGCGTCCCCGCCGTCCCTGGGCAGATCCACCTGGGCGGGGAAGCTGGTGAAGTCCACGGGCAGGTTCTGGCTGTCGTCATCCAGGAGGCTCTCCCTGTCCTCCTTCCTGCTCAGCACGGACCTGTGGGTGGTGGTGCCCCTGCCCTGCTCGTGGCCCATGGAGGAGCTGTAGTACTGCCCCTCCCCTCTCTCCTGCCAGCCGGGTTTTTGGCGCCGGTCGCTGGCGTGGTTCTCCAGGTGGACGCCGGCACCCCTGTGCTTGCTGTCACTGGCGTTGGGGTTGGCATCGCTCTGCCCAAACTTGACTTTAATGCTGCCGCTGCCAACAGCCAGGATGCTCTTCCTCTTGGACTTCTGGCAGGATTCGCTGATCACCATCTCCACCTTCACCAGGCTCCCCTGGCCCTCGGTCTCTGCAGCAATCACAGGCCACTTGTATTTGGGGTCGTGGTGGATGGAGACCACCTTCTCATCCAGCGAGGTGGCCGACAAGGAGAAGTCCTTGGAGTCATAAATATCCAGGGGCATGACAGATCCGTCACTGAACTGGATCCAGCAGCTGATGGCTGCCTCCTGTAACACACAAAACAAACAGGCATGCGCTCAGAGTGACCACTGAGGGAAAGGTGCTCTGTTCTGCTCTGTTCCCCCCTCCTCACAAGATCCATTGACCATTAGTGATCAGAACAGAAATAAATGGGGAAAGCAGTGGAATTAATATCTTGCCAAGATGTGCAGAGAAATACCAGCCTAAAATGCTCATTGATAATGAGATTTGTTTCCACAAAGGTGCTTAAAGGAGCCGTATCCCCTGGGCTCTGCACAATCTACTTCAGCACCATAATAAATTGCATGTCAGGAAGCATTACCAGCGACTGAGATCATTTACTGTTGCACATTTAAATAATAAAAAAACACCCAACATTATTTCTAAACTGCTTAAAATACAAAGTCTCCTCTTATTTCACAAAGCACATGTTAAAAATAGCTAACACAGCAAACAGGTCCACACGTGACTCCATCCCTTCACTCCCTGATTTCTGTCTCACAAATTAAATTAGCAGGTTGTACAGGCAGAGGAAACCAATCAGTTGCTTCTTTAGGAAATGGCCAGGGTAATTTTTACGCTTGTTAGCAATTAAAAGCAAGACAATAATAAAGTTTAATCTTGTGTCACAGCAATGCAGATTGTGTACTCCAGTGTGCGTGGAGGCTTTCACTGAATGCAAATGAACCTGACCTGGGTACTGATTCAGTAACAGAATGTGCCTGATGCTGCAGCTTTCCTGCAATCCCTGGCTTTTGGCTTCTAACCTGAAACATTTTGAAGTATTTTTAAATTCCAGAAAACATGTGCTCACCCATTTCTGAAAATCAGGTCCCCTAAGGACTCTCAAATGGCTACTGAAAATTGTTGTGCCACCTGAAAAAAAAATCTTTGTATTCACACATTGATCATTTACAGACACAATTCAGGCTGCTCTCCTGGAATCTCATTCCTGCTTCTGATGGTGTGACTTGCCCTGGATGAGAGATCTGCACTGGAGAATCCCCAGCAGACAGACCTGGCTCCATCAGTGGATTCTCTACTTGTCTGGTCAGAGTTGGGATCATCTGAGAGCCTGCCAGACAGACAGCCAGCCAGCCAACAAATTAACTTATGAAAACAGTGACTATAAAAGTCCTGTTTCTTTAAATAAGCAGTTTTCCATGCAGACAGTATTTGCACTCTAACTCCACATATGTGCAGAGAATAAACACGTGTGATTATCCTTTAAACTGTTCACAGCACAAAGTCCTTCACCTGTTCAGAGCATGGAGAACAAGCTCCCAGTCCTGGGGGGTTGTATGGTGCATAATCTACTGGCCTGATTCCGAAATCCCCAGAGCCACAAAGCTCCCCCTGCTTCAATGGGAGATTTGTTCCTGTCTCTATTTAAGGACAGAGCCCTAAGACTTTGCTGACACTGTCATAAATCCCAGCTTTGTGTTTATTAATCTTTGGATGTTTCTTGAAGGCTGCATAGAATTTATGTCATCAACTCTCATCCTCCCACTGTGTTGCTTAAACCTGCATAATCATTTAGTAATTTTGCATTGCTTTGCTTATAGGGACTGTGCTCTGAAAATCCTGTCCTGAGCAATGGAGGGACTCTGCTGCTTTCAAACCAGAGCCAGCCCTTCCAGGGAGGGCACACAGTTTCCTCTCTGGTTTGGTGTGGACCCAGTGCTGCCCTGATCTGTCCAGACTTCATCTCTGGGAACTGAAATGCCACAGCTGGGCAGCACCCTGGGGCTGCCTGGCACCAGGCCCTGCTCCTGGGCTGCTCTCAGGGCACTTTGTTCAGCTCCCTGTGCCATGGATTGACTCACTGGCCTTCCTTCAGCCTGCCTGGCATCCATTCCTTGACTCTGGAACACTGGAACACATCCATTCCTTGACTCTGGGAGCCTGACTTCTACCACCCAGCAAAGACAGCAGCTCTGCATTATTTCTCATCCTGCACCCCAAGGAAAAGACCCCACAATGAATTAAAGCACCTCAGCAGTGGGCCAGACTTCAAACGTGCATGCCATGGCCATTCACCTTTAAAGCTCAGAAGATGCTGAAGTGTTAGGAGCCCAGTGCATCATCCTTGAGGAAAGTCCCAGACTGATGGATTTGGTTTGGAAAAAAAGTTTCAATTTCAAATGTGCACAGAAGCACAAGGACAAACACCCAGCAGGGACTGATGAGGACATGGCAAAGTCCAAAAGCCCTTGGTAACTGCTGGGTCCCTAATAAAGGAACTAAGAGTAATAAGGGAAAAAAATGGTTTATGAAATCATGAATCAGGAAATGAGTCAGTGATGCTGATTCATATTCTAGTAATGAATCAGAGTGAAAGGGATGTTCCCTGACTTCTTAAAGTGCTCACAGGAAGGGACTAAAGGAAGGAGAGTTTGGCACAACACGAGCCACCTCCTCATGTAAAGGTGGAATTAAAGGGTTGATTTGGATTCCTGTGGTGGGAGGCTGAAGATGGCAGGATGTTCTGGGATCTGCTGGGTGCTGGATGGGACAGAAAAGGCACCTCTGTGTGTGTGTGTGCAAGGGCATTGCTGGTGCTCAACTCTGACACATCCCTGCCTGTTACTGATGGCATCAGCCATGACAGGAGGGGTGCCTGGGGCCCTTTTTTGTTTAGGACCCTTCAGGAAAGTCCCGTGGACAGAAGGTTTCATTAGCACACTGTAGGAAAAATCTGCTGGATTGCAGCAGCTGGGAACGTCAGGGGCAGGGGCTCAGGGCAGCCCCACACAGCCCAGCTGGGCAGCAGTACCTGCTTTGGGGACTGCAGCAGCTCCTGGGCCACTGCAGTGGCAAAGATGGCCCTGTTGCTCCCGGGGCTGAGCTGCAGAGAGAGGGACAGTCCTGTCACCAGCTGCACTCCCAGGTCAGTTATTGTCACCTTCTCGTCCAGGACTGTCACTGTCTTCTCAGCCAAGATGGCATCTGACAGGGGGGACAGGATCTGGGGAGAAAAACTGGAGTTAGCAACAGCACTGGGTAAAACAAGCACACTGGATTAATGGGACACAGGCAAGGGGTGCTTATGGCAGTGGGAAAGAATTTCTCACAGCAGACACTATTAAAAGATGATTTTAAAGGGTTACTCACATTTTGTATGACACCTTTTACCTGCCCACCTGTAATCAGCTGTGCCACTCCCCTCTGCAACGTGCCAACCACATCTGCTTCAGGTGTGCTGACTGTAAATGTAATAAGCACACCTGCCTCAGATGCAGTAACTAGCTGTAAATGTCATCTTCATGTGGAATTTCAGTATTTGATTAATCCTCGTGTTTTGAGGCAGCATAAATATAACGCAGTCTGCAGATTTATATAAACCCCACTGAATAAATGGTATTTGTTTCTATGCTGTGGAAAGGAAAGGGGAATGGATTGCTACAATAACCTCTCACAGTGCTGAATGCAAAATTGACAGAGAGAATTTGTTTTGGTTAAGAAAATACACACAGAGGTCAGTGCAGTGATACATGACATCCAAGATGCTCATTAGCAAGCAGGCTGAATTTAATGATCCATACAGGGTACACAGCACTTTGGAAGCAGCTTACAGGAGGTATTCTTTAAATATAACTTGCTCTCAGCTCCTTACCCTTGGATTTTTCTATCCGCAGTTTTATGTGCTTTGGTTGGAGCACTGGAAGTTCCAGAGCTTTAGAGAGGCATTCAGAAAATCTCTGCAGCTTTTGCAGAAAGTCAAAAATCTCAAATCCCATTTCTCCAGCCTTGACAACCTCATTATCGACAGGTGTGCTGGTTGTTTTCTGCTTTGACAGTTTGGGAGGATAAGCATGTTTGGAGAGAGATTTTTCCTGTTCCAGTGTTTGTTAACATGTTTTCTACTTCAGCATCCCTGAAATAATCTCTCTCCCCATCTCCTTTTCCTTTTAATTAATAGTTGGATTCATATTCCAGTCTCACTTCCTTGACCAGCACTGGTTAATTTTCACTTTCCCCTCTGCTCTGTCAGTGCAGACTGGGAGAAGACTGAGCTGTTCCAGCAGCTGCCTGCCTTGTGATAACCCAAACCCTGGCTCCAGCTTCAAAAGCAGCCTTAGACAAAAGCAATCAGAAAAAGCCTCCCAAGATAGAGGTTGGACTAAATCAAATAAAACTGCCATCTACTACACTTTGGGGCACCAGGTAAGGAAAGAAAACCTTCCCTTCCATGCCTCCTAGTTCCTGCCTCAATTCTGTTCCACCCAGAAGCTCCTGGCTCCAGTTTTTGTTGCGGATACTGGATCACCCCATTCCCAGGGAGGTGAGGGCAGGAGGATGGGACATCTGTATGACTAATGACCATGACTGAGCAGAAGCTACTTTATTGTTTACATTACTGTATGACTAATTAGCTCGATTGAGCAGAAGCTACTTTTCATTGCTCACATTAAACTACAGTTACAGATCCCAAGTTGTTTGTTCACACATTCAGTCACCTCGCTGGCTGGCTCAGCTGCCCACGAGGCAGGCACACATTCTTTAGGACACCTTACTGGTTAGGGTCCATTATCACCTTGTGCCTCCTTTATTTGGCTTTAACATTCCTGGCAGTCAGTTTCTCAGGCTCTTACTTTCTATTTCAGTAACCTTGATGAATTCCTGAGAGTTCTGATAACAAAAACTGAGGGTGGTTTGTTAAGTTTTCTCACAAAGGCTTTGGCTGAAGAACAGAGTGACCTAAGTTTTGCAAATGCATCACTCAGGTGAGTCAAGGCAGGACCAGGAACACGCCAGTGTTTTTCCTACCTGGATTGTGGTCATTCCAAGCTCCAGCCCCACCAGGACCTGCCCGTCCTGCAGCCTGGCGATGCGGGGCTCCTCCACCTGCATGAAGTCCCTGACCAGGTCAGTGATGTCCAGCTGCCAGTCAGGGCCCAGCAGGTAACTGAGCTGCCCCCCGGGCTCGGGGGGCTCTGCCACGAACTGTGTCAGCACCCTGACCATGGCGTGCTGGTACTGCAGGGTGCAGCCCCTGCCCCTGCGCTCGTCCTCGTCCTCGTCATCGCTGTCCCTGGCCGGCCTGCAGGGCAACAACAGGGACAGGTCAGCTGTGCTGGGCAGCTGGGACAGCAGAGCTGCTGCTGCTGCTGCTGAGCTCTCTGCAGCCTGCTGCTGGGACCACCACGCTGCCTCCTTCAGGTTCTCCCACTTCCATCCTGCTTCCCGTGCTGGTAACTCAGAAACAGCGGCTGAGATCAGCACCTGCCTCACCACCACTGCCCTCCCCACGTGCCTTCCATTGTTTTCCATGTCAAGTCCTTGCTTTCAGGACCTTCACACTTCTTTTCTTTCTGCACCTTCCCGTAAACATCTTTGTGTTGCCATGGAAATCTCCTCTGCACCCACACAAACATTCCTCTCTGTATGGTACAATTTGAAATCACATCTCCACCCAAATGTTTTTGTGCTGATGCTGACAGAAACCTGCAATAAAAGTCTTCATTTGCAGGTGGGAACACCAAGCACCTGCTCCATCAGCTTGTTCCACTTGTTCCTCATCACACTGACAACAGATTCTGACCTGCCTCCTCCATCCTCTGCCCCCTGGGCACTGACAGTGTCTGAAAGCTCTGTGTGCTGGCTTTGGGACACTGACCAGTGCCCTGGACCCACAGGGATGTGAAGCAGGTATGTGCTAATTGTGACCCCTGGCAGTGGATCCGTGAGCTGCCAGGACCTGTGAAGAGGCTGGGGACCCACCAGCCCAGCCAGAGCTGGTTCTTGCTGATGTCTCCTTGCTGCCTCCTGGCTGATCCTGCCTAACTTGACCAATTAGCTCTTCCCATCTCAGTCATTAGTGCTACAAAAGGAAATTGATTTCCCATCTAGGTTCATGCAACCTGCAGCTTCCATTTCCCTTATAAGTCCAGGGCAGGAGCCTATTGAATAAATGTCTGGTGACCTTCAAATTTACAGTGGAATTGCATTAAGGCCAAACGAGCATGTTCAGATCCACTGGCCCTGACAGCTCCCTGGCAAGTGCACAGCCCAGAATGAACATCCTCTAATGAAACCTACCTCTTATTAGAGATGATGGGGACTCTCCAGCCCTTGATCTGATTTAGTTCTGTGTCAGAGACCTCTATCTGCAGCGGGAGACGAGGAATCCAGACTGTCATCTCTAAAGGGGCACTCAGATGCTGGTAAGTAAAATTAACTATGACATTCACTTTGCCTTTCATTTCCTTCCCGTTGACAAAGACATAGTCACATCTGTCAGAAACCTGAAAATAAAAAGGAGTAGGAAAAAAATGAATTAACGAGTCTCTTCACTAATTATGAAGTTCAGCACATGCTGGGTGAGTGAGTGGGAGGAAGAGGAAGGATCTAGGTTTAACCTGGCTCCAGGTTCAGAGGACAGCTAGGAATAACAAGAAGGGTGCCTGGTGTGCCCTTAATAGCCTGTCTAATTCAGCATTGTTTTAACAGGCTGCTTTTCCCTGCTATCAACAGTTCTAGTAGAATCTAAGACAAGGGAACAGCTTTTTTTTTGTCCTTAATTCCCACTCCAACAGCAGGCCAGACCTGGGGTCATGGCAGGGAGAGAAGGTTCCTCTGCTCTCCCCCAGCCCTCCTGCTCTCCCCACTCAGCTGGGGAGGAACAGGTGAGTCCTGCAGCAAGAACTGAAGGGATGGATCTCCCTAATCAACCCCAGAATGGGACAGAGCCTTCCAGGGTCATGCCACCAGGGAATGGGGTGCTCACAACCAAAACCCATCCCAGGGAAGAGCTCACTGCTGGCCAGGGCTGTCCCGTGGGGCCAAAGAGCTCCAGCCCTGCTGCCAGAGGCCTCCACAGCACTGCAACAGCAGCACCAGCCAGTCCTGATGTCACTTCATTTATCACCTGCAGCTCTGGACATCAATATTGCAGAGAGTTAGTAAATCTCACTCGAGCACTTCAGCAGTTACTGCAAGGAGCTAGGTGAGCTGACAGGACCTGTTCATTGCAGTTAGTTAAAATACAGGAGTAAATGTACACGTCAAATAATTTATTAACTACCACTTTACTGTGCTGATGATCTGAAGGAATGATCTATTAGAACCCTGAACTCTTTTCACAATCCATTACCAGCCAGACCTTCTATTCCACTCCATCAATGTATTTAATGTTTCTCCCTCTGGAATGTATAGTCTCGTCCTTGTCTGAAATTTAATGCCATTTTCTACTTTTCTGTTTAAATGCTGAATGAATTCAAATCATATTTAAACATCACCAGCTTTTGCAGGATAATTGGCATTCCTAATATTATTATCTTTAAACAACAACGGCCTGCTCACGGGCAGATCCACGGCAAATGCATTTCCACCCTGGCTTGTCTGAGCCTAGGTAACACCAGGAAAGGTTATCACGGCTCCTGCAACGTTTCCCTTCCAAGCAGGGTCTGTTTTAAGGTCAAACTCTTGAGCTGCTGTTGCTTTCAGCAGGGAGGTAAGCAGTTTGTTTACAGGCAGGTTTACCTGGGGGATTTGCCTGATGTCAGCCTGTTTCACAGCAGCTCCTCTCAGGGTCCAGCCTCAGGGTGTCCCCCCGCAGGAACACCCAGCAGCTGTGACAAACCCCTCAGAAAGGAGGGAGGAGCTGAGCTGAGGGCAGCGGCTGAGCACAGCCACAGCCACAGCCCGGGCACTGATGCTTCACCGCCCCTCCCAGCGCTGATCCCAGCCCCAGTGAGGGGATGAGGCAAAGCTCTGGGAGAAGCTGCTGTGAGCCCGAGGAGTGGCTGCAGGGACACGGGGGGCACAGGCACATCCATCCCCCTGTGGGTCTGCCTGAGAGATTCCAGCCTGCTAGCAGCTGCTAACTTTAACCACGGAAAATTTTCTCAAGAAGGCTTCTTCTCAAACCAATCTTGGTAAACAACTCCCCTCTCTCCACACAATCTTTCTCCAGGTGCTGTTTTGCTGTTTCCCTGGTTTATCCAATGGGATTAGAGAGAGAGGTGTCGTTCCCATTCACCAATCATGCAGAGTTTGTATCAGAACGCCTTACAAAAGGCAGTAAGAATTGGACAATAAAGCTTTTTTTTTTTCTATGCTCTTTGCCTTCTGAAATATTCAAAGTCTCTCATCTTTCTTCCGTGTCCTACAGCGACATCCCCGCGGGGAGCAGCACCGGAGCAGACATCCCTGGAGTCAGCCAGGTGTCCTCGGGGCAAGAACCCCTCCAGCTCCCTCCTGCAATGTCTGATCGCCTGTCCTACAGGCGGGAGGTGAGAAGCCCTTCAGGCAGCGCCCGGCACATCTGGCAGCGCCCGGCACATCTGGCAGTGCCCGGCACATCTGCTCCTCCTCCCACCTTGCCTCTGCGAGTGGCAATCTGCTCACTCCGCTCGCTGGCACTGTGCTCATCCCCGTTGTCTTTTTGTATTTTAAGCGCCGTTCTCACACCAGACGAGTCTCCTACGTGCTAATGAGCTCTGTCTGCTGCTTTCTGCCTCCCCTCCTTCCCCCGAGGCACCCGTGAGAAGGAAACTGGGCAGAGCCCCGAAGTGCTGACTTCCAGCGGGGAGGGAGCAGCTGGAGCTGCAGCCAGGGTGGCCCCAAGGTGACACAGCCAGGAGCTGCTGGCCCCGGCTCCTGCACTGGCCCCTGAGCTCTGCAGGCTGGGCCAGGGGCACAAGGGGATGCTCTCAACACCAGGATTCTCCTGGGTGGCCCACGGGTCACAGCCCCGTGTGACCCCTCTGCCAGCAGCCGCCAACACCTCGCACTGGTCAGCCTTAGCTAATTAACACATCAGGCAATTAGAGGCGATGGACAGGGACTGAAGCCCCAAGGAACTCAGGGGCTGAGGCAGCAGCTGAACTTGTGCCTCCTGCAGGACAGAGATCAGAGCTGAGCTTCCAAACCACCACGGGGAGCCACTGGCTCCTGGGTGTCCCCTGAGTGTCCCCTGGCTGTCCCCTGGGTGTCCCTTTTGTGCTCCCTGTGTGCTTCCTGCATGTCCCATTGATGTCCCCTGCCTGTCCCCTGCCCTGCAGGTCACCAGGGCTGCTGGCAGGGAGCTGCCAAACCTCCTGCCTGGGTAAGGCTCTGCTGTCTGACCTGGGACTTTGGATGGGATTTTGTCCTGGTTTTATTAATCCATGAGCTGTTCAGCCACAGGAACACAACACAGACTCTCCCAGGCTGCAGAGGAAGCTGCTGAATTGTGCTGGTTAGAGATGGGAACCAGCCTCTCAGATTTGAAATTCATTAATGCTCAAGCAACACCAAGAGAAAGAAAATTTGGCAGGCAAACAGACCTCGAGTCCAACTTTGTCAGGGTTTACTGCACAGAGAGTGTTAAAAAAAGAATCCATCCCTAAAAGACTACTGTATGAATGATTAAATAAATACCACGACCTTGTGCCTTCAGGATTATGATTTATAGAACAAACTGATGGTCAGGAAAAAAAAAATAATGACACTGCTTGGGATACCCAAGTGCCTGTGGCTGCCTCCCTGGCTGCAAGTGAAGTGGGCAGCAGCTATGAGCTCATTGAGCTCCCAGCCAGCCCTTCACTGCTGGAATGAATAAGCATCACTGTTCTGCTGCAGTTTGCATGCAGTCCTGACACAGCCACATCAAAACACGGGCTAAAGCACAGAACATTTTCATAAATCAGGCCAGCACACCCAGAACCAGGTCATCAACAGGCAGGCAGATCAGCCATGCCCGTGCTCCTGCAGACACATCCCAGCCACTCATCCTCCAGCACAAGAGAAGGGCTGGACAGGTGGAGGGGCAGCAGGAAAATGCAGCTCCTCTGTCTCTTCTGAGGTGGTGTTTTCAAAGCTGCTCACTGGCAAGAAAAGGGAGCCTGGTGCAGTGAGTTTGCTGGGCCTCAGCTGTGCCTGGGCAGGACAAACACGGCCAGGAGGCACTGGATGTGCTTGCAGAGCACCAAAGCAGGGCAGCAAATGCACCAGGGGAGCCCTGCAGCTGCCCTGGGGCCAGGAGTGCCCCTGGGAGCACATCAGTGGTGGCACTGCAGGGCTGCAGCAGCCTGGGCACACAGCAGCCACTCCTGAGTGCCCTCAAACTCTTTCTGAAACACAGCAGGAGCCACAAAGGCACTGGGGAAAGGGGGGTGATCTGTGGGGAAGGCCAATCTGTTTCCTTCCCAAAATGCAGGACTCCCTCCCATCTCTCATTTCCCCTCCTCCTGCCTTTGAGTTTTGGTATCAGAGAGGGCCACTCCACTTCTCAGTGAAGGTGACAAGGGCCCCAGAGAGAAAGAGCAGAGTTTCTTTTACTGCTGATGTACTGCTGGAATACATCTCTGTGTTGTGGCCACTGCAATTCAAGGACATTATAATGCCATTAAACCCTTCTGGTGCTGTGCTCCCTTGCTGAAGCTTTTCTAGGCTTTGTGTCACTGGAGCTTTTCACACAACTGCGCTGAGCTGGCTTCCATTAATTAAGGGAGACTGTACTTAGCCCTCACAAGGTGCTCCAGGAATCCTCTCAGTACAGGGGGCTTTTATCTCTTGAGGGACTGAGGCTTGAATGGCTTTTTTTTTGGCATGAACTCGGTAGGTTATAAAAGTGCTTTGGGCTTCTTTTGGCTCCTGCAGGTCCCCCTCTTTTTCTTCCATCAGTGAACAGCTAAGGCAGCCTGCTCTGAGTCACACACACACACACCCCTGACCCCTGAGTGCTGGGCACCCAGGGCAGAGGTGTGTCCCACACTGCCAGCACAGCACAGAGTCAGGGATTTCCTTCCCAGCACGCTGCTGCTGCTGCCAGGCTGGATGTGGAGCTCAATCACCAGCTACAAAATGTGCAGAGGGAATGTTCCACACGTGCTCAGCACTGCCCTCGACTCCAACCCCCAGTCCTCTTGTCAGCAAAGGGAAGAGGCTGAAGTTGCTGCTGCTTCCCCCTGCAAACCCTCACTGTGCCTAAAAAATCACTGTAAGTAGCAGTGGCCAGCCCCGGGTGCAGCTCTGTGCTCTGGGTACCCCAGAGTGAGTCCTGCAGCTCTGCAGGGGATGGGGCTGAGCCACTCCAACCACACAAACACCCCCAGGGCCACTGCTGCTCCCAGGCACTGCTTTTCTACATTTCCTTGGAGAGCCTGCTTGTGCTGTTTGAAAAGGGGTCACCTCTGTCCTCTGAAACTGCCCACCCTCTGTATGTACACTGTTGGGGTGTGAGCACAAAGCAGAGAAATTCGTTTTTATTCATTTCTCGTCTCTTATTTCACATTATCTGCAGAAGAAACCCTAAACTCTTGGAAGCCTTGTAGCAGCACCTCAGCCAGCCTGGGGAAAAGGTGGGAAGAAGCCATAAAAGCCCTCACATTTAAATCCCTGTCACAGCCAGCTCCTGCATCCACTTCTCCACTTCCCATCCCTTTTACTGCTTTCCCCACTGCCCTGGCGTGCAGGCTCTGTGTGGGATCTGAACTTGTGGCTGATACTGCCTTGGTCCCAGAAACCCTGAGTTAGCTTTGGGCTGAAGAGAATCCAAGGACCTCCTGGGAGGGAGGGAGGGCAAGGGGAATGTACACAGTAACCCCCAGAACCTCCCTGCTAGCTCTCAGAAACGACTCCAACAGCCCTTCCCCACCTCATGAGCATTATTAAATTCCCAGTAAAGCCCACAAAGGAAGCTGCTTTTCTGCCACAGGAATCCTGTTGGAACTCTCAGGAAGTCAGAGCTAATAAGTCTTTGAAAACAAAACGTGTCTTGAGCAGTCTGGGTCTGTACCTTTCAGGGGTGGTCAGTGGGGAAGGTAAAGCCTCTGATATCTCCACGTACAAATCTGTATTTTGGAATTGCTCTGTGACTTCTCCCCATCCCTGCTCCTGTAAATGATCCTCCCCCTAGGAGGGCTCTCTGTATGAACACACACTTCAAACACAGCCCTGCCACCCTGGCAAGCTCGTGGGATCTCCTCTGATTTAGCTGGGCACACATTTTCCTTGTCCTACCAGCATAAACGGGGACATTTAGAAAGGTAAATTATGATAATGAGCCCTGCCTAAATCACTGCTGGCAGGAGGAGAAGGGGGGAGTCTCTGCTCACCATTAAAAAGGAATGAGGAGGGAAATAAATAAGCAAAAGCAGCTCGTTTGAGCTACAGAAGACTGGAGAACACAAGCTGTGTACAGGGGCTGCAGGATGAGGCTGTTATCAGCTCTCTCAGCCACTCCTGCCTGACTCAGGCAGGCACCTCCAACCCAAACCCGGGTGTGGTGAGCTGGCTCCCAGCTGGCCCAGCCCCAAATGCTGCCCTCAGCCCTGGGGGCCCAGGGGCTGCTCCTAAAGCAGCTGTGCCTCAGCCCCGTGACAGTTCTGGCTCCCTTCTGTGCCTTGCCAAGCTCGGGGTGGTGAACACAGGGCAACGCAGGGGCTGAGTTTGGACTTGGGGGGGTTTTGTTCCTTACCTGTATTCCAGCCTCACCTTAGAGTGAGCTCTGGCTAGCAAGGTAGAAAATGAGGTGAAGTGGATGCCTCTGACTCTTTCCGAGGTTATTTAAGCCCTAATTGCCCAATAACGAGGTGACACCTGTATTATTATTTATATTTTTGACCCAACAGTGACCACCCAAGGCCTGCAGTGCAGACCTTTTTCACCCAACTACAGAAAACCACCCAAACCTAAGGAGAAGGAGGAAGAAGAAGGTGAAGAAGGTGAAGAAGGTGAAGAAAAAGGACTTAGACAAGGCACAAATCCTCCATCCTGACTCACACACATTGCTAGATACTAAAATTTCAAATCTAAGCTTTTCACCCTGTGGGATCACACAGCACCATCCAAACCACACACCCACAGCCCCAGGGCCAGCACTCAATCTCAGGAGCCTGTCCCAGGGCCTCAGGTCAGATGCCTGAGGGTCAGCATCCCTCAGCTCAGAGAGCCTGAAACGTTCAGCCAGGAAGTTTTCCTCAGGACTTCACAGCTCCTCATCCCTTGCAGCCCCTTCTCTGTTCTGTGCAGAAGCATCTCACCTTTTTCAGACGAGGTGTCAAGCGACACATCCCAGCTCTGCAGATTTGTACAAACCAGGGGGTGCTCTGAGTTTGGGAAACCCACACCTTCAGACCTCAACAGCGCTCTGCAGAGCTTCTATTGCAGCACACCACCAAGAAATCCTGCATGCACAGCTGCAGCTGCTGCTCCTGCCACAGACTGACATCCCCCTCGGTCTTTTCAGGGTCCTGCTTGCTGCCAGCCCTTCCACAGTGCCAAGAAGCACGGCTATAAACAGATACCAGCAGAGACCTGTGCCCACGAAAAACGGCTTTTACTGCACTGACCCGCCTGGAGCATCTCACAGAGCACACTGATTAAATGAACTCTGATGCCAATTAATTTCTCAGAAATATTTTGGTTTGCTCTGCAGCTTGGTGGCAAACATCAATATATTCCCCTCAGCCGAATCTACCCGAGTGAAAGACACCACGGGACGTTTTAAAAGGACTTAACAATTCCGGGCAAACATCCAAGCGGAGCTGCAAGTTTAATGGTTCCTTTGTGATCTGACACAAGGGCCGCTGTGTGCCGGCGTTACCGACTGAAAACCCCCTCATTAACAGTCTCTCCTCAGGAATCACCTTTTGCTTTTTTTTGGAGATAAAACTTCAGTGGGTTTTTCCTCCCCACGTTTCTTTGGCACCGCTCAGAGCAGTCGGTTTCTCTCTCTGTGCAGTGGATTTTGGACATTTTCTGGGGTTGTGGTGAGAGAAGAGCAGCTTCTGCCCAGCCCTTTGTGAACACCTTTTCAATTCTCTGTACACTCTGGCCTCGCCTGTGATTTATTTAAGAGCTTGTCCTCACTGGGGGCCACCTGAGGTCTCCCTGGTGCTGGGTGTCCCCTCTGCCGTGGCACTGGCAGTCGAGCTGCCTGAGGATGAACGCTGCATCTCAGCAGGGCTTGCAAGACACCTACATTTGCTTTCATTTCTGGGATACGAAATTCAGTTTCATTTCAATTTCAAATGATTAAAATTATGTAAAAATACCACAACATCAAGGAAAAAGTTATTTTAAAATGAAAAAAAAAAATCAAAACATTTCGTTTTGGAAATGTCAAAACAAGTTGTTTCCCTGACACAACAAGAACCTGGTAGCATCCTTTTCTTCCTTTTTTTTTCTTCTGTCAGAGATGAAATTCCAAGGAAATTAGCATCATTTCACGAAGCTGCTTTACAGGACTACAAATTCTGGCTGAATAAACTCTGCCAAATTTTCCCCAATAGGCCTTAATCAACTGGGGCCACAAATCAAAACGAAACCATCTCGATGAAAGTGCTCAGTTAGAACCCAACCCCAGGGGATCCGTGGCACCTTTGGCACGATGAACAGCGTGCAGGGGGGGATGCAAAGGCACAGAACGACCTCTGCACAAGCCTGGCATTAATTCCCAGCTCCCTCACACACTTAGCAGATGGCTGCGTGTGATTTACTGAGATCAATACTCGGGATGCTCAAGTGTTAAACTCCCACTGAGCTCCGGGGGAGTTTGGTGGTTAAAGCTCTCCAGGAACCCAGCCTTTCATCTCCCTCTGATGTGTTTGTAAAACGAGGCTCCCATCCATCCCCTTGTTCTACAGGGGTTTTGCAAAGCCCCAGCTGTAAGAAACAGAGCTCAGGTGCTGGAGTTGCACAACTGCAGCCCTCTGATTAAATTGCTGTGCAGTTCCTTGGGCCAGCAGCCCTGAATTCAGCTCCTCACCTGCAGCACCTGCTCCCGAGGGCAGGGGCAGCTCTGGGGTTCAGCTCTGGGGTGCAGATCTGGGGGCAGATCTGGGGGTGCAGATCTGGGGTCAGCTCTGGGGTTCAGCTCTGGGTGCAGTTCTGGGTACAGCTCTGGGTACAGCTCTGGGGTCAGCTCTGGGGTGCAGTTCTGGGTACAGCTCTGGGGTGCAGCTCTGGGGTGCAGCTCTGGGGTCAGTTCTGGGGTGCAGCTCTGGGGTTCAGCTCTGGGGTTCAGCTCTGGGGTCAGCTCTGGGGTGCAGCTCTGGGGTTCAGTTCTGGGTACAGCTATGGGGTGCAGCTCTGGGTGCAGATCTGGGGTGCAGCTCTGCCCAGGGCACACTCAGAGCATCCCAAGGGCCTCGTTCCCTCCCCTCACTGCCACAGGCATTTGCCAGGGCTGGGCTGCAGTTCCTGCTGCCCAGCTGGGAAAGGAGGTGCTGCCCGGGAGCTCAGTGAGCACAGGAGGCAGGCAGCTCCCCGGCTGCTCCTGGCCCCAGGGACAGCGATCAGCACACCTGAGCCAGGTGGGCACTGCCGGAGAGCTGCTGCCCCCAGCCCGCCGGGCGCTTTACATTCCCGGAGCCGCAATTGTTTGTAAGCAGCGTGACAACGCTTTCTGGCTCCTGTTAATTAAGTTCCATCTCCCTCTTTCCCTGCCGGTCTGGGAGCCAGGAGCGCTGTGAATCACTGACTGCAGCCACCCAAGCAAAGCAGGGGAATGACAAACACAGCCAGCAGCCCGAGCTGCTCGTCACCCAACTGAGAATGGCATCTCCCCTCCTCCAGGAACGACAACACAACCACTTTGCTTCACACCCCTGAAAGGGAGGCTGCCGGCTTCTCTCCGGGTAATGAATACCTGGTGTCGGGGGAAGCAGGGCTGATGAACAACCTGACAAACCCAATGGGCTCAACACGAAACCGGACAGGCAGCTCGGCCAGAGCCAGGCACTGCAGCCCGGGGAGGTGATGAACACACACACACACACACAGCCTGCAACAGCCGGCCCCAGGGCTGTCACCCGGACTGTCACACCCTGCCCTGGGTGATGAACACACACAGACACACAGAGCCTGCAACAGCCGGCCCCAGGGGCTGTCACCCGGACTGTGACACCCTGCCCTGGGTGATGAACACACACACACACACACACACACACACACAGCCTGCAACAGCCGGCCCCAGGACTGTCACTCAGACTGGGACACCCCTGCCCTGGGTGATGAACACACACACACACACACACAGACACACACAGCCTGCAACAGCCGCCCCCAGGGGCTGTCACCCGGACTGTCACACCCCTGCCCTGGGGGCAGGATGCCTGCAGCCCCGGGCTGAGCAAGGCAAAGTGTCTCCTGTAGTTCCTGTGCTGTCCCGGGCAGCTGGAGGATCTCAGGAGTTGCTGATCCTCCCCAAAAGCAGCCCCAGTGCTGCCTGGCTCTCCCAGCAGGCTGGGGCTGGAGCACACAGCCCTGGGGCACAGGGAATTCAGAGCCAGGCTGGCCAAACCACACACCTGAGGCTTCACAGGGCACTGGTGACCCTGCCAAGGAATGGAACCCCAAATCCCAGGCTCTCCTCCCCACAGGGTCCCGTTATTCCAAACCAGAGCAGACCCTGCTGGAACAGAATCCCAGAATATCCTGAATTGCAAGGCACAGGGAGCATCCAGCACAGCTCCTGGGCCTGCACAGGGCTGCCCCAAGAATCCCAGAGAAGCTCTCCTGGCCCCACCAGTGTGGGATCAGCACACCTGTGCTGCTGCCACTCTCATGGCTTCAGCAGGGTGGGACCTTTTCTCTTCTGCAGTCTGAGCACAGGCAGCACTGAGCCTCGTGCCCAGGAACTGCAGTGCCCACCAGAGCCCCTCCTGTGGCACCAGCAGCCATGAATAAAACATCAGTGAATAAACAGAGCACAAAAACCACCTCTTACGAGGTCAGATGGCAGAGATGAAATAGAAACTGCACCTCTTCAGTCCTCACCTGGACTTCTACCCACTCCACAAGTGTGGGCTTGTTCAATGGTTCAGTGCCACCCAGGCAGGTGTGGGGCTGGGGCTGCCTGGCCCCTGCCCCCCTGCCCAGCACAGCAGAGGTTCCCAGTGGCTCTGTGTGCTCCCTCCCCTGCCTCTGCCCCCACACAGAGCACAGGGATGTTAACCAGCCTCCCTTTGGGAGGAACTCCTGAGCCCCACTCCCAGCCTCTGCCCACCTGCCCCCAGCAGGTCAGTGCTGATTTGTTGTGCTGATCAGTGTGACACCCTGCCCTGGGTGATTGAACACACACCCTGTTTGTGTGCTGTGATGAACACACACCTGTTGTGCAGGTGCAGAGCCCCCAGCCTCACCACTGGACTCAGATGCCTCTCACCTGGGTGCTGCTCTCAAGGGGGTGCCTGGGACAGAGCTGTGCTGAGCAGTGGGCATCCCAGCCCCTCTGCACATCCCCATGGACTGCAGCTCCCCCACACACCCTGTGCTCATTCCCAGGGAAATGTATTTTTTCTCTCTCGGAATAAAATAACATCCTCCTTTAAAGGGTTTTCATAACTTTACGGGAAATTGCTTCAAACCAAATAAATACAAAAATTCTGTTGCATCAGCTGATGAAAAAAAGAAATTACCATCCTTCCTGTAGTTTTACACATGACTGCTATTAAACGTTGGTCCAACAAACCAACAGCTGTTGGTGTTCTTTGTAAAGAAAAGGAAATAGAGAAACTGGCTTTAAAATGCTTTTTCTTTAAGGCTGTAAGAGAAATGTAAATTCTTCCTGAGCTTCTGGACTTCTAAATGAGTTAGAAAGGAGCACTGGGCTGATGCCTTCCCTGCCTCCTTGGACTCACTCACCTTTCATCTCCATCACTGCATTGCAGACTAGAAGCATCACTATTGTTTTGACAACATTCTCATTTTTCCAGCTTCCAAGAAATCTCTGGACAGGGATTGTCAGTTCTAATTATGCAGCTGCTGCTGCAGCAACAGGTGGGCACCAAGGAACAGCACTGCACCTTCTGCAAAGGGGTGACAAAGCCTGGCCCTGCCAAGGCTGCACAGGAGAGCAGGCACGGGGAACAGGGGGAGCTGCTGATGGTGGCCCCTGTGCCAGGCCTCCCCAAACACCTGCACGGGCACCTGGGCTGGCCCTGGGCACAGGGGTGCACAGAGAGCTGGGGGGATTCACAGCACACAGAGCCAGCTGGGCACTGAGAGCAGGAGCTGTGCAGCTGTGCCCACATTCAGCTGCACATCTTGCTCCAGCTGCACATCTCCCTGCAGCTGTGCCCACATTCAGCTGCACATCTCCCTGCAGCTGCACATTTCCCTGCAGCTGTGCCCAGATCCAGCTGCACACCTCCCTGCAGCTGTGCCCATGCAATCCAGCTGCACACCTCCCTGCAGCTGTACCCAGATCCAGCTGCACATCTCCCTGCAGCTGCACATCTCCCTGCAGCTGTGCCCATGCAATCCAGCTGCACATCTCCCTGCAGCTGTGCCCAGATCCAGCTGCACATCTCCCTGCAGCTGTGCCCAGATCCAGCTGCACACCTCCCTGCAGAGCCCGCAGCAGGGGGCAGTCAGCAGCCCCTGTGCCACAGGCCATGGCAGGACCCACAGCACGGGCAGGCACGGCTGCAGCCTGCCCTGGATGCTCAGGGATCCAGCCTTTAGGAGAGCCAGACTCCATCCCCAGGGTGACATCCCAGGCACTCTGGCCAGCTCTGATCCTACCCCAAACAGCCACACACCTTCCCCCAAACAGGGACAGCCCTGTGTTTGTAACTTCTGTCCAAACACTGATGGGTCAGACACAGATTTTAATTAGGGACACCACTGAGGACTGATGTGACCCAAGCCAGGCACGAGAGCAGACCTCCACAGACTTAAAGGAGATGAGAGCTGCACGGGAGAAGTGACTGAAAAGCACCTGCAGTGAGAAGAGAATGCCAGGATGAAAGGAGAGCAGTTCCAACTCCTCACTACTCTCAGACTTCAGCGTCCCACAAGCCCAGATCTGCAGGCACCAACTTGAGCTGAGCCATTTCTCAGCTGGCACTGAACAGAACAATGCCCAGACGCTTCTGAAATCACTCGTGGAGCTCAGACACCACCCCAGCAAGGGCACTGCCTTTCAGTCACTTCAACACAGCCAAAAGGAGATGAAATATGCTTAGCAATGGCAGACTTTAGAGCTACAAGGACAAAGAGATTTCCATCTTGGTAACAGGAGGACTTCAAAGGGTTTTAAGGATCCAGTCCTCTTTCTGCCACAGAGTTTTGCCCAGGAAAAGTCTAGTTAGTTCTACTCCTCTGCCAGGTGTTCAGATATCCAACATCACAACTTAGGGAAAAAAAAAAAAAAGGAAAAGTCTGTTGCAATATCCATGTACTCATGCATGCACGGCAGGCTCTGGAAAGTTGGCCAACACTCTGAAGTGACAGGGGAAAAATAATGCAACAGCAAAGCATGAAGAATCTCTGAAAGAGTCCTCAGCCTTTTTAAGCCAGGAATCCCTTGCAGAGAAACACATCTAAGCAGGACTGTGCCACAGTGCACAATGTGCCAGCTGAAAGCTGCCACCAGCCAACATGGACAGGCTGCAGAGCCAGAGAACCTTCCCCAAACCTCACCTGCTGTGCAAGTGACTGCAGGGTTTGCACTGGAATGGGAGAGAGAACCCATCCCAGCAGAGCTGTGGGTGGGGATTGGAGCAGGGAGGGATTTCTGTGCTCTCCTGACCCCCAGCACCATCTCCCTGCCCTCAGCCCCTCAGGGGGGGTTCCCATGAGAGCAGGGAGGGAAGGATTGGAGCAGGGAGGGATTTCTGTGCTCTCCAGACCCCCAGCACCACCTCCCCTCCCTCAGCCCCTCAGGGGGGGTTCCCCTGAGAGCAGGGAGGGATTTCTGTGCTCTCCAGACCCCAGCACCACCTCCCCTCCCTCAGCCCCTCAGGGGGAGTTCCCATGAGAGCAGGGAGGGATTTCTGTGCTCTCCAGACCCCAGCAGCAGCTCCCTGCCCTCAGCCCCTCAGGGGGGGTTCCCATGAGAGCAGGGCAGGGCTGTGGGCACTGAGTGTGACACAGGGACCTGGTGGCACCAGTGCCAGCACAGCCTGGCTGCCCTGGGCTGCAGCTCTGCTCCCAGCAGGCTGCAAGGGAGCTCTCAGCATCACTCCAGCACCCTCCCAGCCCCTGCAGACCCCTCTGCTTACCTGCCATTTCCCTGCCCTAAAGCAGCCCCTGGTGAGGGGCTGAGCTGAGCCCAGGCCCCTCCAGCACCTCTCTGGGGACAGAAAGCATCCACAGCCACTTGCTCCCCGCCGTGAACAGAGGTCGTTACTTTGACAAATTAGTTAAATCTCTCTCAGTCAGCAACGAGGACCCTGAATTATTCAACAGGCATCTGTCTTCTCCCCTTACAAAAACGGCCTGGGAAGCAATAAGTGTATTTCACTTGCACCACTTCTGAAGGATGTAAGACAGCCTGGGTTCACTCCAGTGCCCCTTGGAGTCAATGCGAGCCTTTCATTTAATTTTCATTTAATTAATTTCATTAAATTTGCAGATGATGCCAAGCTGGGAGGGGTTAGGAGCTCTCTGGAGAACAAGCTTAGAATTCAAAATGATCTTTGTAGTGTAGAAAACTGCCTGAAATAAACAGCTGAGACCGAAGAAAGGTACAAAGTGTGAAGCTGGACAGAAACAATTGCGTGCAGGATGGGGGAGATTGGCCTGGTGACATCAGGGGAGAAAAGGATTTGGACTGGAAAGGATCTGATCAAAAACTCTCCTCCAACTCTAGGGACCACTGAGGACTGGAAGATGATAATTAACAACTGCAGTAACATTTCAGATCTGCTTGGACAGATGACTTTCAAGAATGTTTTCCACAGCTGGAAATGTTGTTCCTTTCATCTCAGCTGGAACATTCCAGTGATTTTTAGGCCTTAGAGTGAGATATGGGACACACAGCTTATCCTGCCTGTGGTCCCTCTGTGGCCTCTACAAGAAATGCAGATTTTCTGGGCAAGAAAGGACACAGGTATTTCATCTTTGTTCCTCAGATTCAATATTGATCACAAAAGCAAAAGCAGGCCCTGTTGTACTGGGGATGTGTTTTGCACAGTCACAGAGGCAGAAGAACTCAGCCCTGTGAAATCCTCCCCTCCCAGCTCCCCTGAGCTGCCCGAGAGGACAGAGCAGGCTGTGCCCAGCACCCTTCCTCAGCCCCTCACTGCACTGAAGTTCAGCAGCTTCTCTTGTTGGTATTAAGTCTGCACAAAGTAAATGTAACTCCCATCTTCCTGCTTTCCTTATGAGACGTGAGAAAATGCTAAAGAGATGATTCTCACCTGTATTTATGGCACTAGCTGTGAAGCATTCTGACGTGCCAGACAAACCACTGCCTGAGAATTGATGACGTTTCATTAAATCAAGAAGATTTAAGGAAAAAAAAAAAACCAAACCCCATATTAAAAAGATGGAAGGAAAGGCATCCTGCTTTCCTCAGACAGCGAAAGAAAAGCCTGGTTCAGACCACTGAAACCACCATGGATCAATGCTGTTTCATTTCTGGGTCTCTTTCCTCACACAGTCAAGTAAAACAACAACAGCCACGGTGCTGCTGCTGAACATTTTATAATTGAACTGCTCCCATCACCTAAGAGCATTTCAGCATTTTGCAAAAACGCCTCCTGACAAGACTTTGTGAAGCACATTGTTGTGGGGGCTCAGTGCTTATGGCAGAAATGTGTGTCTGTGTGCATTTCTTCCTACAAATCCCCATTCACAGAGTGCAGATATCATTATCCTCGTTGTGGGAATGAAGGAATGATCTGTTTGCAAAGCCTTCCCATGGCCACAGAGGGCTGGGGGATGTTATCTCGGGGGAGAAATGAAGCCTCCTTACTGTGACATTGGAGAATAATCAACCCAACAGTGAGAACAGCTGCATTTNATTTCATTAAATCAAGAAGATTCAAGGAAAAAAAAACAAACATATTAAAAAGATGGAAGGAAAGGCATCCTGCTTTCCTCAGACAGCGAAAGAAAAGCCTGGTTCAGACCACTGAAACCACCATGGATCAATGCTGTTTCATTTCTGGGTCTCTTTCCTCACACAGTCAAGTAAAACAACAACAGCCACGGTGCTGCTGCTGAACATTTTATAATTGAACTGCTCCCATCACCTAAGAGCATTTCAGCATTTTGCAAAAACGCCTCCTGACAAGACTTTGTGAAGCACATTGTTGTGGGGGCTCAGTGCTTATGGCAGAAATGTGTGTCTGTGTGCATTTCTTCCTACAAATCCCCATTCACAGAGTGCAGATATCATTATCCTCGTTGTGGGAATGAAGGAATGATCTGTTTGCAAAGCCTTCCCGTGGCCACAGAGGGCTGGGGGATGTTATCTCGGGGGAGAAATGAAGCCTCCTTACTGTGACATTGGAGAATAATCAACCCAACAGTGAGAACAGCTGCATTTAGCATAAATAGGAAAGCCAGGCCAGAAACATTTCCTCTCACGTAGTCTAGAAAAATCAATCATTAAACAAGCCCACACTTGTGGAGTGGGTAGAAGTCCAGGTGAGGACTGAAGAGGTGCAGTTTCTATTTCATCTCTGCCATCTGACCTCGTAAGAGGTGGTTTTTGTGCTCTGTTTATTCACTGATGTTTTATTCATGGCTGCTGGTGCCACAGGAGGGGCTCTGGTGGGCACTGCAGTTCCTGGGCACGAGGCTCAGTGCTGCTGGGAGGTGCATTTCCCAACAAGGATGTGCTCCAAGAGACAGTGCCAGGCAAGAGCAACCCCCTGGCCCTGCTCAGCTCTCCCCGTGCACAGCAGCCCTGGGGCTCAGGGGGCTGGGCTCTGACAGCCCCAGAGCAAAGACAGTTCTCAGTTCTCAGAGCATGCCCAAGGTCAATGCAGAGCAGAAAACCATCACCTTTCCTCCCCAAAACCAGGTCCCAGGGCAGCCAAGGGCAGGGCCAGCAGGGCAGCCTGGGGAGAGCAGAGCATCCTGCTGCCAACCTGAGCCCACAGCTCCTCCGAGCCTCCTGTTCCTTGCAGAGAAATGACAGGAGGAACACAGTCAATAAAACATTTCAGGAGCTGGTTTCAGGGGGGATGGGGAATCGAAGGGGGAGGATGATTTGAAAGCATTTTGTAAGATTTTAGCTGCTTGTTCCCCATTGACTCTGATGGGAGTCGTGCTGCTTTGATCTTCCCAACGCTTTCACACTCCTTCCATCCTGACAAGCACTCAGAGCACGGATCTATTTACTGGGAAATTGAGGTGAGTCCTGAAGCTTGATAGCTGAACTCTCCTCCAACAGCCCAGAGGAAAGAACAGCCAGGCTGTAAGGAGGCTCCACCTGAACACAAAGCACCCCTTGTACCCACACATCCTGCACCTTCTGTGTCGAGGAACTGATGCTGTTAATGACAAATCTGATCAACCCCCCTCAGGTGAACCAGGGCTGTCTGCCCCAGGAAGATGCTCTGGACTGGCTGAGATTGTTCAGATTGGGTTTTTTTCAGCAGCAGAGGTGATCCCCACCATGCAAAATCGTGTTAGAAGAAGAGAAAAGCTGATTAGAGGCCATGCAGAGCTCCCCCCTGCTCCCTTCTCTGCCCTGTCTCACCCAGCCTCTGTGTCTGGGTGTGCATAATCCAGAGGACTGAGAAACAGCAGGAAAGAACAGGGTCCTTAATCCTTTTCCTGTGATTTGTTTCAAAAGCAGGACTCCACAGAAAGGAGGGAGAAGGGAAAGGAAGGTGTGATATTTGCAGGAGAACCCTGACTGCTGCAGGTCTCAGTGTGGAGTTACTCAGACCTTCAGGACTGCTGGGCATGGAGCTGCAATTCCATTTTGTTGGGTTTCCAAACTAAAAGAGAGTTGTTCTATCACCCTCAGGTATTGAGAGGAGGTTTCAGCACAATTTCTCCTGGACCTTTGAGCCTCCTTCCCTCAGACACGTGCAGATGGGAGATGTCCATGCCCCTGCAGTCAGAGATGAGTGGCTGAGCCCTGAAAGGCATTCCCAAGCTGAAAATTCTGGGGGCACATCAGCAGACACTCAGATGGAACCTGAGGCTGTCCTGCCTCCTGGTATGGACAAAAAACCATCCAGAGAACGGCCTGGACAACTCATTTCACCAGGAGGGCTTTCTTCCAAATGCCCAGTGCTGGCTGGCATGGAATGTCACTGCCCAGGCTCTTTGGAGTACAGCAATTCCTTATCCCTGTAACTCCTTGTGAAACTCCTGACTGAATTTACGAGAAAAGGTAATTTCCTTAAATACAGCAAGCGTGTCCTGCAGAAGCAAGCTCCCTGGCAATACATCATTCCTCACACAATTCTAAAGTTCACCTGCCTTAAGCAAATCTGGCTGTTTCAGCTGCAAGTTGTGCAGCCCTAGGCATTCTTTATCAGATGAGCAGATGATCTTTTTAACACCTCGAGTTTCTGAGTTTCATATCATTCACTAAATCAATCTCCCGTTCACCAGTTGTATTTATACCAGTGCCCAATTCTATTACAACTCTCTCTTATGCTTTCTCAATTTCCTCTATTATTCTTTTTTAGGTCTATAATGTCATTTCAGTGCCTTACTCAGAGGCTGTCGCTTCCTATTTACCAACTGAAACCTGAATGTGCGTTATTACTTTATTTTTATGAAAATCCATGATAACTAATGCAGTGATTCAATTTCTACCAAGAGGCTTTATGTTTGGTTTCCTATCTGGCCTCTACCCTTCATTCCTCCAAACAAACTTTTACATCTCTATTTACATATTGGGATCATTAAATTTCTTTTCATCTCCCCTGTCTCGACGGCTTCAGAAGCTGTAATGGATGGAGGCAGGAGTTTAATTAGGACTGCTCTTTTCTGTATTTCAGGCTGCATTTCACGTGAAAGGGTGAAATGTGCCTCTGACAAAGGAAAGCCTTGATGGATCCCCCCAGACCCAGGCTAGGTAGGTTCTGGTGGAGCAGAGAGTGGCAGATCCTGGGGCTGGGTCCACTCCATGGGAAGCTGGCCTTCATTTTACAGCTGTGTAAGAAAATCACCTCAGCAGTTTCACCGTGATGCCCATGCAGACACAGCCAGCTTGTTTGCAGCAGGGTTCTCCCTCATTTTCTTTCTTCAGGGGGCATGGAATGTCTCAGAGCTCCATCTCAGAGCCACGGGGGCCGGTCTGGTCCCTGCTCTGCACTCCTGTCCTGCTGGGAAGGAGCCACACCAGGCTGTGCAGGGAACTGCACTGGGCCCTGCAGGGGCAGCTCCTGACTGAAGGGCCAGGCTGGGCTCAGGAAAACACCCAGCTCAGAAAAGCCTGGCTGAGTGATGGCCTCACGATGGTTCTGTGGTTAAAACTCATTAAAACTCAGGGCAGCCCTCCAGTGCCCGTGGGACCTGCCAGCACAGGCTGGGACTGGCTGCAGAACTCCCTGGGCTCCACCAGCACTGTCCCAGCTTCTTCCCTCCCTGCTTCCTGTGCTGTTCAGGGAAGGAAATTCTCCCTCAGGTTATGAGATTCTGGGGCCGTTCCATTCGTTCTTCTTCCCCAGCAATTTCTTTCCTGCAGTTTTCCTGTGCTAAGCACACTTTATGGTACTCAATGTCTCATTTTATCCACTCAACAGCAACCAAACAACAACCGAGCAGCCCGTGAAGGAACCTCCTGTCAGTAATTAGCCTTGCTGGAGATCAGCTATCACTGTGGCACTGAGGAGTCCAGGGTGAGGGCAACCCCACCTCCACACACAGAAATGAGTCTCAATGAACGCTGTCCACCCGAATCTGCTGCGGGAAGAGAGAGCTCCAGATGAGATGAGACACCCACATTGTTTAACCTGGGAACAAAGGGCACCGTTTGGAGAGCTCCCTGTCAAGGTGTCTTGCAGAATTAGCAGAGTGCACAGGCTGCAGTGCCAGCAGGGCTGCTGCTCCTCGGGCCCTGCACATCCCTGCCGTGGCACTCTGAGCCCCAGGGAAAGAAACACTGCCTCTCAAGATTTGTTACAAGCCTGAGACTCAGCTCAGCATCATCAAAATGTGTGAAGAACTTTCAAGGAAACACGGGCTGCCTTATGGCTATGGCACTGAACAAGTGGGATTGGCTCTGGCTGCTGTTTGCTTGCAGCCCGGAGCCGCTGCCAGACAAACCCATCCCCTGACAGCAGAGCCCTGCTCAGACACAAACCATTCCCAGTGAGGAGCAGCCTTCCTCTTCTCTTCAGCCCCTAAAGTGCAGAGCAATCCCATTAGCTGCACTGGGTGAGATGTGGATTTCCAGTGGCAGGGATGGGATGCCATCATTAACAGAAGTTGTGCGTGTGGCACCGACGCTCTCCCTTAGCGACAGCCGAGTGCAATTAATATAATGCTCCCAGACAATGCATAAAATGTACTTTAGTTCCACCCACTGTGCCTTCAGAAGCCTCCTCATCGGGGCAAATGATACTTCCCCTCATGACTGAAGTTTCACTTCTCCCTCTCCGGCCCTCAGTGGGATGAAATGGAGCATGTAATGGAACGTCACATTCACAGATTTCATCCTGCCGTCAGCTCCAGGTCTGCACAAAATCTCAAACGCTGCAACAGCTTCTCACATGCTCACAAATGCTCAAAGAAATTGCTGAGGGCACTCAAATCCCCAAGTCTAAAGAAGATGCCCTAAATTTACTCAAACAAAACCCCTTTACAGCTGCAAAATAATTACCTGCTTGCAAATAATCACATTATTTTTAATAGCTATTACACGGAACAGATTATTTAAGTTGGGAGAAAATATCAGCTTTGTATAATACCCACCTGCTCTAAATACACAGTTACACTTTTAGTTAAAATTGAAGAGCCATTAAAGCCACTTTTTGTAGGTGCTTAGGTTTGTAATTTGCAACCAAATTAATTGGATTTGAATGCCTAAATTGATTCAGAAATCAGGCTTATCATCCAATACCCAGTTAAACGGGGCGATGCTGCAAACCACAGGGAAGTTGCTCAGCATTTCTGTGGGGAGCTGATGGGGGACACCGATGGCACTGGTGGGTGCTACAAATAAATGCAGCAAAGGCAGGAGAGCAGAGCCTGGCACAGTGAGAGACACGAGGTCTGATACAGACACTCATCCCTGAGCAATACACTGCACTCAGGAGCTCCTGGTACCCTGGCATCTCCAGCACTTCTCAGATGGGTTGGACTGCTTTACCTTCTTTCCCCTTGAAATCCTGAAGTTCTGCATAGTTGTTTTATATATATATATATATAACTGCAGAGAAAAAAGTACATGGGTGGCCAAAAGTCACCATCCTAAAAGGACAGCAAAATGGTCCAGACAGGGAGGAAAAGAGAAGAAATCTTCAGTCAAGCGACCTGCACAGACTCCGTTATATAAGAAATCTGAAAACATTTCTAAATCCTTCCTCACTCGGCCACTGATGTTTGATCAGGACAGAATTTTGCACTGTGGCTGTGATGAAGTGAAATTTAACAGGAGTGATTTCTGGAGAGTCTGTGCTCTGTCCCAGTTAGGGTTATGTGTGTCATTAACGACCCTAAGGATGCTCGCACATTACATTTTGGTCTCAAAGCGTTCTTCGGGGCTTCAGCGTTAATGCTCTTCGTCTGCCAAGGTAATTCAGCACCGTTCACACCTTTTGTGCGTGTTCGTGCCCAGACAGATCAAACAATCCACGTGCCCACAGTGGCACAGCCCTGGCACGGCTGAGAGCGCACAGCAGAGCTCGCAGAGCACGTCCCAGTGCAGCCCCTCAGGAACCATCCCAGGGAGAGCTAATTGTTATCCCACCTCATTAAGGGAGGGATGCAAATCAAGTGTCACACACTGCGCGCAGGCTGAGCCCTCATTAGACTCTCAACTCCCACGCCAGGTTAAACCATCAGAGCAGGAGTCCTGCCTTCATTAGGAGGCAGGCAGAGCAGGGCAGCATCAAAAATTCCGGTTCATTATGGCCCTCGGAGCCCAGCCCTCCTCAGCGGGGAGATCCATGTCCTGCTCCTCCTGCCGGCCAGATCCATGTCCACAATCACCCCTTGTTCCTCCAGCTGCCTCTGAGAGCTCCAGGAACCCTGCAGGTATCCCACGGCTGATGTTCAGGACACTCCAGCCCTGACCAGCACTTTCTCTATCGAGCCCAGAACATCAGCCTGCCCCTCGGCAAACACTGACACAGCCCTCGGATGTGAGCACATTCAAACCAGCTGAAAATACCTGGTCACCAGTATTTCTGTTTTAGCAAGACCAGCCCCTTCCACACTGTTATAAATGCACATTTTGGAGTTGGCTNGCACCTAACACATCTGGGCATCCTACAAATGCTAAGCAAAAGCCAAATCATCTGGTGGCTGTGGAGAGCCCTAGGGGGCTGAGCAGGCATCACTGCCATGGCCTGTGCACCTGGTGACACGGAGCTCTGTGCCAGGCCCTGGGGGGGATGGCTCACAGCTGGCACCCAGAGCTGGGAATGCCTCACCTCTTCAGGAAGAGTCACTGGGACCCTCACATTCCTGGGTATCTTCTGTAGAATTCTGAAGGAGCCTCAATTTAGAAATTATTTGCATTTTTTTTTTCCATTACAGAGAAGTTTTTTATCTTACAAGCTTATAGCCTTTCAAAAGTATAAAGGAAGTGCAGGCAACAGCCACTGTGGCAGCCCCACTGGGGTTTTTTCAGTATGGATGATTACAGAAAGGCAAATAACACCACAGAAACCTCATTCCTTCCCAGGATTCACATCAGAATGATGAATTGGCAGAATATGAAAGAGACAAATCCAGTAACTCCGACAGCTTTAGGTGAGTTTCAGACAACTCCTGGGAGATGCAAGTCTGTTGTACTGGTTCTGCATTCAGAATTCATCTTTGCCACCTCTGCTTTTCATAGCAGAGAGATTAAAATCGTGCCTTCTCTTCTCCCTTTCTAAGCAACACCAGCAGCACATGAACTGAACTGTACAGTTCTTATCACAACTCTTAGGTTTGACAGTGCATTTTCCTGAGCTTGTCCTGTGTCCTGATCCCTGGAGCAGAGCAGGAAAAGCATTTTCATTTTTAAAGCTGCTCCATCCTAAGGTGAAAAGGTCAGATAGATTCCAATGTCAGGAATACTGAAGCTGAGTCGAAATGACAGGACATGATTTCATCATTTTCTATCAAAATGAAATGTTTAGCCATTGCAGAAAATAAAAACATACATTTGCTGACTTAAGTCAAGATTCTTTCCAAGATGGATCAACGTTTTTTGGGGGGGATGGAAAAAGGCAGTTCAGCTGCTGGGAGAAATCCCACTGTATTATGGAAAGCCAGGGCATGAACCTGACCTTCACTGAGCTCTCCAGGCACAGATTGATCAGTTATGTTATATATTATCTACATAAAACACTGCACAGTCTGCTTAGCCAGTTTAACAGATCACTGCTCCTCACACAAGGCCTTGCCCTTCCTGTGCCCAGGGCAGGAGATTCCCTCTCTGCTGTCCCTTCCCTTCCTTGCACTCATCCCCTGCAGCAAGCCCAGGCTGAGCACTCAGCCCAGTTTCAGACTCCATGAGCCACAATGAGCACTTTCATTCACTCTCAGCTCGGCTCAGAGTGACAGATCACCTGGAAACTGGGATTCCTCCCACTCCTGGTGTGGAAGTTTTGTGTACCTTGGCAGTGCCTCCACTGGGAGCCCCCAGCTTTGCCCTTTCCAGCTGCAAATGTGTGTGAGCACAGGGCTGCAGGGCTGTGCTGTCAGAGAATATCCAGGGGCTGCACTGAAGCACAGGAGCTGCCAGTGCTCAGCTGAGCAGCACAGAAAATCCTGCCCTCCATTGCCTTCTCCCTTTGATTTTCTTCCTCTGTCACTCCAGTGACTTTAGAAGAATTCAGCTTCTCCCTGAAGTGCACCAGTGTGAGGAAGAAAAGGAACAGCTGTTAAAAGTTTCATGCTTTAAAACACTGCCTGCTCCAGGCCACTTTAAATGCTCTGACACTTCAGCTTCCGTGAAGTCTGTCACATGATTAAAAAGATGTTATTTTGCCACTGATAAAACCACACTAAGTGTTAGTGAAAGATTCATTAGCCTGCAGAAATATTTTTTACAAATTGCCCAGTGTGCTGTTCTCCCCTCTAATACACTCAGAGTGTCAGAGCAGAGCAGCTGCCAAACCTTCCCTGGCCCAGAACTGAGCCCATCACCGAGCTCTGGCTGGGGAATGGGAGCAGGGAGGGAGCAGATCAGCATCCCTGCCCAGCTCCCAGCACAGCCAGGGACACCAGCCCCTGCTCGGGGCCCCCACAGCCAGAAGGGGCTGCAGAGCTCTGGGAAATGGGAATTCTGAGGAGAGGCCAGGCTGGACACCCTGCAGGGCTCTGGGGTAACACCCAGGCTGTGCCAGGGATGCCAGCAGCAAACGATGCCTTGAGTTTTATCTTTCCTGTTTTTCAGGCTCTGTGCTGCCCAGGGGTGCAGCTCTGAGCTCACATTCAGGGTCACTCAGCTCTGCACAGAGCAGGGACACAAAACAAATCCTGTTCCTGCTGCACCCCAAGCACNCAACCCCCCTTTCACACCCCCTGGCAGCCCTGCCACAGCTCCAGCTGCTCCAGGAGCAGATCAGCTGAAGAGGTTTTGGTGGAAAAGCCCACAGGTTTGGGTAACACACAGCTTTCCACTGGAGTCCTGCAGGAAATACACAGCACAAGACAAAGAAGGGGCAGAGGAGCTGAGCCTGGTCCCAGTGCTGGCACCAGCACTCTGTGACTTCTGGCAACTTTCAGGTGTCTGATCAAACAAAGTGAACACAAAAGGAGTCCTCATTTCAGAGTAATCCAAATGCAGATTTTCAATTAACTCATCAAGCTGAAAACCCAGAGCACTGGGAAGTGTTGCTTTGGAAACTTCCAGGCTTTGTTGAGCCTTGAAAAAAAAGGTCATTTGGAAACAGAAATGTCTTTTCGAAATGAAAGATTAAAAGAAGCTGATTTTTTCTTTTCTCCTTATTCTTGATTAAAATAATCTTGAGAGTTTATTCCTTTAACAATAACTCAGCAAAAATAAAGTCTGCTCAAAAAGCTCTCTTTTCTTTTCTTTCCATTAGCTCAGTAGGAGTTTTACCAAGTACAAATGGTCGGTGCTTTACAGCACTTTGAAATTTACACCTGAACTTTTCTGTGTCTCACAGTCCTCATTAGTCTGTAACACATCTCTGTTTGGTCATTTCTGATAACCATTTGTCAATAAAAATATTGTTTCAATGGACTAAACTCTGCTCTGACCCATTCAGCCAAGTTCAGGTGGCTGCAGTTTGGCACAGAACGAGTCAGTGCAGAGCTTGGACCAGCTCTTTAAAGTTCTTTGAAGTCTCAGATGAAAGAAGTGAGTAATAAATGTGGACCCTGCAATGAAAAGAAGAATGAGGTATCCTCATTCTGCAAGGAAAATGAGCTTAACCTCACCATCAATCAACACCAGAAAACCAGGAATAAAAGCTAAGCCAGGAGGACATAATCAATCTGTTAGATGCTACTTGACAGATGCATTGAAAAACAGCAACAGTAAAGACCCAACGAAATGTAATCTTAATCTTTATATTTCCATGGGCATCTTAAGCAGATTTTTCTTCCATTTTCCATTCCCTACTCTAATGCCCAGAGAACAGAAACTCTAATTACTGCTGCATGCTGAAGGCTGGCCAGTAATTATAAATCTTTATCTTCATTAGATGCCTGTGAACGAGGCTTGGTCTGAACCAGGGCAGGTAAACTGGAAACTCCAGCCACATTTTCAATTAAGAGCTCACTTTAAACTGGCAACTCCTTTCAGCTCTGCAGAAACCTCTCTGCTGCTGCTGCTGCAGGAGCCCAGAGTGTCCTGATCCCTGCTGGTGGCACCAGCCCCATCATCAGTGGTGACACTGAACACAGCAGCACTGCCTGGGACATTCCTGCCCTTCCAGGCAAGCACTAAAACTTCAGAAAACTGCTTCTTTGTATGGCTTCCAAATGATGGATTTGCTTTCAAAATATATTTTTTTTTTCCTAATTCACCAAAATAATTAAACAGAAGATGAGTGAGTTAGTAAGGACTTAGTTCATTAACTACACAACATAAGGACAAATCATTTCCTTCTGTTTTGAAATCTAGATTAAGTCCAACAATTTGCTATTATTTGGCAGATTTGCCAGTTCCAAAAGGGCTTCATACAAGAAAAAAAAAAACAAAACAAAAACACCAAAACCCAAACCCCACAGGTTCCTAATAATACAGCCAGAAAGACACATTTAATCAGAAAATACCAACGTGGTGGCTAATCAGGTAAACAGGAACACTGAGAAGATTCTAAAAGGGAAGCATAAAAAACACTAAACTTTGAAACTGCTGGAGTTCATCTCATGTATAAGAATTTACCATGAAGAAATTATTTAAAACAGGTCCAGTGAAGATACAAATCGATTTTTTTTTTTTTTTT
>VWYO01020132.1:63569-88536 GCA_013400275.1 Rhadina sibilatrix
TTTTTTTTTTTTTCATTCTGGAAGTTAAAAAATGTCAGAACCCTGGGCACTGAGAGTTTCAGGCTTTCTGTGCCTGAAAGCAAACCCTGCATTGGACCTGGGGCCATGGAGAAGGCTCCCAAAATTGAGTGACAGCCCTGGGATTGTGAGTGTATGGTTTGAATAGAAGTGTGTGATAGCACAGGGTGCAAAACTTGAAGAATTGTACTGGATAATGGAATGGATTTTGACATTAGTGGAAAATATAAGCCCTCAATATCAAATATTAAATTATTCCTGATTAATTCTTTTATGGGCTCGGCCTTGCAACTGATTTAATACTCCTGGATAATTACTTCTGTTATAACTGTGCCTTTGATTTTTAATTAACCATACAAAGTTTCTCATTCAAATCCAATATTACCTTTGTTAACAATGTCAACTCTCTGTTTAGAGATTCTGCTCACATTAAACTGTATGCTGAGAAATTAAAATCTGTTTCCCACAACTGTGTGAACAGATTCCGTACCAGGCTTATTTATTGCACATAATTATAGCCAGAAATGTTGTTTCTGGTATCCTGAGCACTGCTCTCTGCCAGGTAACCCCTCTCCTTAAAGCCCTGCCCTCTGCTCACACAGAATCCCAGGCTGGACCTCAGACCCCCCCTGCCATGGGCACCTTCCACTATCCCAGGCTGCACAGAAAGCTCAAAGCACCCATTTTCAAACTTGTGTGCCTTTACCCACCTCAACTCTTCTTCACAGATGTAATTAAGTGAATTTACCCCATTAAACTTCAATAAAAGCGAGCTGCCTGGGAACTGCCTGCTGAGCAATTTCAGTGATCCTTGAAATCCAGAGTCTGGATGTGAGTTTGGGTGTCACACTTGAGCCATTCACGTCAGAGTCTGGCCCTTGCTTTGAAATGTCAGGGTTTCTACTTTCACTTCCTTGTAATTAGATTCACATCTACCCATGGAGAGAGGTTTGTGTCAGTCTTTCAAAGGTTTTGGCAGCTCCACATACCTGTCTGGACTCAAAGACAGACACAGCCTCCTGGCAGTGTATGGCTTCATGCAAATGATTGGTGAAGCTCCCGAAACTCAAATTAAATGGTTTGCTTTTTCACTAGCTAACATTTTCACAAAGGTTATTTTTAGAATATTGGGCACTGTCCTGTTTGACCTGTTAGCAACTGTGCAGAGCAAATCACCCAAGTGCAGCCTCATCTCTTGTGTTTGCTGGATCAGCTCTCCTTCATTTGGGAACTTTTGCATCCTGATTGCTCAGCCCTTCAGAGGAGCAGCCGTACCCTGAAGGGCTTTTTGCCCTTCTCCTGCTCAATCCCTCTGCTCTTAGGGAGGACAAATTCACACCTCTGTAATCCAAGTCATGTCCTGGCATTTTTCAGTCTATTTTGATGTTTGTGACCCCTGCCCTCTCAGAGATGAGGCTGAGAACAGGTTTAAGGAACAGGGCAGCAGTTACCAGGTGTGGAACCAAAGGACTGGCAGAGGAAGGAGAGCTGACCTGGGCACCCTGAGAGGGCAGCAGAACAGCTCTGAACTCTGACTGAGCTTCTCTCCTTGGCAAAGGATCATCATCCTCCAGCCTGCAGGGGACTGGGCAGCTCCACTGCACTTCACTCACTGCTGTGGTCAGGCACATATAAAAATATAAATATATATAGGTGTGTATTAAAAATTAAATATGTGAGTGATGCTGATAGTTCTTACCAATGCTAAAGAATTTCTGAGACCCTACCAAGATCTGGCAGAATTTCCAGGTATTTTAAACCTTTCAACTACTTTCCATTAGGATTCTTGGAGGAGCTCAACTGAGAATCAAAAGCTTTGCAGGGAGACGTGAAAAGTGCAAACACAGGAATGATGTGCTGCTGCTCCACCTCCCCTGGCTGGCAGCCCAAGGAGCTGAGATCAGGAACATCAGGACTCAGGCTGTGCCCTGGCTCTGCCCAGCTACACCTGCCTGCATCCCAGAGAAAAGGATGCTACAGCTTCTCCACAGTTCAAACCAAGAAAATGGAGTCAGAGAAAATAATTATGTTGTGCTTGAGGAAATATGGAAATGACCATGAGGTGCTGCATTTAACAGACTTCTTGAAATTAAATTATTTGTATTCAAATATGTGCAAAACCAATGATCATTTTTGGTTTTGATCAGCTCAGCCTGTTCTTTGGGGAAATTAATTTGATGCTCTGGGTATAAACACTCTTTCAAAATGCTCGCCGCGCAGCAGCGTTTCCCTCCTGCTCTCCTTAGCACCAAAGCAATTTTCAAAGCATTCCCATTGATAACACAAACAAAACAGATGAACCATTTCACGAGCAGGACCAGAAATTGCAATCAGAGAAGTAAAACTGAAGCCACAGTTCCATCCATACTCATCAGCAGGCCGCAGGTGGGTGCTGTGCGGGGACCTGAGGCAGGAGCAGGTATTTGTGATGCTCAAGGCTGCAGGTGGACACAGCACAGCTCCAGCCCAGGCTTTGCTCAGCCAGCCACCCCCAGCACAGCAGCACACAGAGCAGTGTCAGGAGCTCCTCTGCAGGGAACTGATGCCATCCAGCATTTATAACAAGCTCTAATTAACAACAGGGAAAACACTCCGAGGCTGCCAGAGCTCCGTGTCACAGAGGGGCAGCACGGCCGAGGGCCTGGCAGGCAGAGCTGCTCACAGCAGCCCAGACTGAAGGGGTTAAACCCTCAGGGCTTGTGACTGAGATGGGAAGGTGTCAATGTGACAGCCCTGCTGGGAAAAGGAGAGCCAAGGAGGGATGGAGGAGCTGGAGCAGCATCAGAGCTTCGTGTCAGGGCAGTGCGAGAGGAACCAGGCCTGGCTGCCACCGCCCTGCCCCTCGCTGCCCCCCGGAGCCCTGGGCCCTGCTGGGAGCCAGGAACATCGATGGGATCAGGTTTCTGACCTGGAATGGCTCAGCTCTGCCTCTGGGGAGTGCTGAGCCACCAGCCGGGACGGGACGGGATGGGATGGGATGGGATGGGATGGGATGGGATGGAAATTCCTGGGATGGGATGGAGATTCCTGCCTGGGATGCACTAAACTTTTACACAGAGAACTGGGAAAGGCACCTGAGAACTGAGGTGCCCTCCCAAGGGCTCAGCACCAGCCCTGTGCCCATCTCCAAGGCAGCTCCAGCTGGAGGCTCTGAGGGGGCTGAGGTTGGAGCCTGTCCTGTCCATCTCTGCTCTCCAGAACAGCAGAGAGTGGAATTGGAACTTCTGCTTTCCCAGAACTTCATTTCCTTCCTGGCTGCTCTCTAATGCCCACAATTATCAGTATCAATATCCCCATTCATTTTCTTTCAATTCCTTCTGTAATTGCTTGGGGATATTAAGGGCTGCCAACGTTGGGGTCATTATTAACCCCAGGCAAAATGTGCATTGGAATACCACAAGCCTTGATTCTTGCCTTGTTACCATAGTTACACCTGGCCAAGAGGTGACACCTGAACTCTGCCTTCAGGCTCTAAGTGATGAAGAACTAAAGAATCCCAGAAAATGAAACGACAGCGTTTGAAGAAGAAAAGGTCAAGCACACTCGTGGGAAAATCTTCAAATTTTAAGCTCACACTATTAATTTCTATAAACAACTTGTTATCACCCTGCCTACATAGATCTGATGAGATTATTCTTGCCAGCTCTTGATCATGATACAGTGCAAGTGCATATTGAGAAGTTCTGCCTTTGATCAGAGGGAGCACAGCTATTACAGATAATGCACACACTGCACGCCTACTAATCTCATTCTGGCTCTTCCTGGGAAATGAGCAGTTCCCAAACATGCATCTCAAACCAGGGACCTTCCCCCGTCACAGAAGCAGCAGCAAACAGGCATTAATCGATTCTGAGTCTGACAAAATGATTAATACCAATGCTCACACCCCCAGATTTCTCCATCTGTCAGAACAGGCAGCAATTCCAGCAGTTACAGATGTGTAGCTGCTGGGCCTGACCACAGAGTTGCTGCTGAAAGTTCCGTGAGCACTTCAGAGAGCAGGGCTGTGCCAATGCACTCCAAGAGGGGTTTCATTCATGTCCAAACCTCCTCCTCTGCTGAGCTAAGAGACTGCTGAGTGCAGCTTGCTGTACAAACCCAGGGCTCCTAGAGAAAACAGAGAATGCTCCTGGTTTCCTTGATGTGCACTGGGATGACACCAGAGCCCCAGGGATGTGTTTTAGTGACAGAACACACGACATCTGTGTTGGGAATTTTTACAGCTGCTGGAGAAGGTGCTGAGGTTGGCAAAGGCTTTTTTCCCCTCTGTGCTGCACAGCTGAACTAGGGGAGTGCCAGAAAGCAGGGCTTGGATCAGCCTGAGCCCAGCCAGTGTCTGTCACGCAGTCCCCACTCTCCTTGAGGTGTGACATGTGTCACTTCACTCCTGTCACAGAGTGTTTCATGCCAGGCTGGACGTGAATTCTTGAAAAAATCCAAGAAACTTTGTAATCATACACGTCATGTCAGATTTGTTCCTAGCATGGAGAGGGTGACCAGCCTCTGAAAGAAAGACTCAAGAAGTCATTGTTCAGAAGATGGACACGCCTGGCTTATCCTGTGCTTGAAGGATAGTTTGGTGTTGTTTTGGGAGTTTAGTTAAAGCTAAAACCCCCAAATAACGTATCAGAAAAGCATGAATCTTTTCACCTAATGTTACCCTGTCTTTTGATGTTCAAAATCTCTTTGACTTCTTTCCTCCACACAAACCATGCTCCTGGGTGTCTGAGTGTCCCTCAGCCTCTCGCTTTAGGATTTGAACACTGAGAAAGCTGAGCAGGAGGAACCTCCTCCCGTCCCAGATCAATCAGGCTGGCAGCCACGTGGGCCCAGGAATTCCAGAGGAGTTCTCCCTGTGCACGGGAGGATGTCAGATCTGCATCCCAGGGAGTCTGTATCTCCTCCAGAGCTGGCACTCTGCACAGATCCTCGATAAAGCAGATCCTTCACAGCACATCTTGCGGGGCAAACGTGGGTGCCATGAATCTGAACAGCCAAGCTGCCAATCCACAGCCAGCCTGCTCATTTTCCTCAACAGCCTTCAAGGACATTTACCATAAATCTGTGAAAGGAGAGCTACTTACAGGTCTGGGATTTATAGAAAGTGCTGCCTATTTGTGCTCTGTCTTCTGTCAATAGCATTAAGATTTGCAGTTTGCACTGAATTATCCAATGACCTAAATCCTAGCAAGCTATCAAAATCTGTTCCCCAGATAAAGCCGTGCTGGAGTTTGATACATTTATCAGTGCCTGACACACGGCACTGCTTACAAGCACGGCAATTCCTCAAGCCTTCCTCAGCAGCAGACAAAAGGGAGGTACGGATGAATTACAACCCATTCACTCCGATGGTTTAAAACAATTATCACCCAAACAAAGTCATACAATTCCTGCCTCCTGGTTTCACACAAACTCCTGCCTGTAACGAGGCACTGTTTATTTACCTAATGTAAAGCATCCAAATCTTATGCTGACAGCTCCAGAATGATTTATTGTTCTTCCATTATGCTAAATACTCAAGCTAGATCACGCCTCATTATACAAAATATAATCCATTGCCAGTCAGCTGGGTAGGGCTGGGCCTGGGAGAGGCAGGGGCCCTGCTGGCTGTCAGTACAGCTCTGTGGTGACAGCCACCTCCAGCACCAGGCTGGGGCTGTGACACGGGACATTGCTGCCTTCACTCCTGCCCAGCCTCAGAGGGAGCCTGCTGAGGCACCAGCAAGGCAGGGGGGAGCTGGAAGCAGCAGGTGAATTTTTAAATGTACACAGCTCCTTTCCAGCCCCAGGTGCCCCCAGGATTGCAGCCCTGATCTCAGAGGGCATTTCCAGGGAAGGCTGCACCAGCCAGGTGTTCCAGAACGAGTTTATGAACACAACAAATGGTTGGCTGGACAGAGAATTTTCTTCCATACTCTCCAGCTGGGATGATGCTGGGATAAACTCTGCTTTCAGTTATTTCCCAGGCTGGCAGAGGAAGGAGTGTGAGGGTCAGTGCAGTGACAGAGCTGCTGCCACACTACAGAACTCCATCCCTGTCCTCAGCCCCAGCTCAGGCAGGGGAGGGACACTCACTGCCCACCCCAGCACGCTGCCCAGCCCCGTGGCTCCCCTGGCACCAGAAGCTCTGCAGAGGGGAAGCTCTTTCAATTCATCAGGAGCTTGAATCCCATCCCAGACAGCCAAACTCACAGCAGCAGCAGCTCAGCTCCCCTCTTGCCCAGAGCACCTCCAGCTGCTCTCCCAGAGTCTGCAAAGCCACCCCAGTGTCACAGGGACACAGGACGGCCCTGGACAGTGAGCAAGGCACTGTTTGGAGGTGTGAAAGCAAAGGAACACCAATGGCTCCAGCTGGGCATGAAAAAGGAGAACCAAAAGGAGCAGGACACAACCCTACAGTGACAGCAAGAGGCTCCTGGTCGATGTTTCTCCTCCTGGCCAAATGCAATCTGGACTGGGAGAGGCTCCCACCATCTGAGGCCCGGGATTGTCCATCTGGTGGCAACGCAGGCACTGCTGAGCACACAGAGCACAATTCACACCCTCAGCAGACACAGCCTGTGACAGCCAGGCCAGCAAAACCCCACTCAGAGGCTCTGAGACGTTGGACTGAAGGCTGTGGCTTCTCTGGGAGTGCTGGGTGGAACCTAAGGCTTTCAGACAGATCAAAGAGCAAAGCTCCAAGACACAAAAATATCCCTCTCATCCACCTCAGGGAAAGGCTCTCCACCAGGAGGAAAAGGAAGAGCTTTCACTGAAAAAATCCTACACTGAGAATTTAAGTTTTTTAAGAGCCTGTGAGAGATTTTGAACAGCTTTTGGAGCTTTCTGAACTCTGAAGTCTGCCTTAAGCTAGGTTTATGTTGCATAAACACTTGCTTTCAGATTTATTATTATTATGAAAGATACAACATGAGCATAATAAATGATTGTGGTATTAAAGCACATTTTACAGCATCATCTTGAGTGCTGTTCCCTTTAATGCTCTGCTTACATGACATGGAGGGATTTGCTCTGAAACTGTATTAGGATGGAGGGATAGAGCCCAGAACAGGTTTTTCTCTTATCTCTGAACAATTCTTAATATCCCCAAGCCTGTGAAGAACACACCCTCACTTCTGAAATACAGAGGTGCCAGTGCTGGCTCGGTGGGAAGGGTTTGGAGTTCCAGGCAATCTGGTAATGAAGCTCCTGGCTCTGCTTCCATCCCTGTGGCCTTTGGCTCATGCTTGGAGCACTGGGACAGAGCCAGGGCAGAACCAAGGGTTAGCAAGTGGGTAAAGAGGCTCTCAGCAGAAGGAGGTGTCCTTAGAGCAGGAAAGAAATTACTAAATTGGAGCCTGGCCTTTGGAGATGGGATTTGATCCCCCTCAGCTCTGGGCACTGAGAGCAGCAGGAGCTGGGGTGGCTGAAATCCTGTGAGGGTGAGCTGCCCTTCCTGGGCCATCCCAGGGACAGAGGGAGATGATGCTGAGGGTGAGCTGCCCTTCCTGGGGCATCCCAGGGGTGCAGGGAGATGATGCTGAGGGTGAGCTGCCCTTCCTGGGGCATCCCAGGGGTGCAGGGAGATGATGCTGAGGGTGAGCTGCCCTTCCTGGGGCATCCCAGGGGTGCAGGGAGATGATGCTGAGGGTGAGCTGCCCTTCCTGCCCACCCCAGGGGTGCAGCTGCTGGCAGGAGCTGAACTCCTTGTGTCCTTCAGCCCTGATTTAGCCCAGGGCTCCCCTGCCCCCCAACCCACAGCAGTGGAACTCCTGGGATGCAGAAGCTTTATGGGGTCCCCTGTCAGTGCTGGCCACATCTCCCCTTGAGCAGGAGGAAACCTTTGTTAGTGGGATCACAGGGAGAGAAAACCCTCCCAGCTCAGGGGGCAGCACACCTCCAGCTGCACTGAGATGGAACCCTCCTGGCTCTGCCTGCCAGGAAATGCAGGAATTGTGTTTTGTATTCAAGCTGCAGATTAAATGAGCTGTCTAAAACCACTGTGACCCTGTGTGTTCACCAGGAAAGAAAATTTAAAACTTCAGCTTGAAAGACTGCTTCAAAATAATTAATCTTCTTGGAAGTGCCAGGCAGAATTTTGGTGTCCAAAGGTAAAACATTTCTTTTGATGCTTATTGTCTCCTGGTTTTTGTTTTGTTGTTTTTGGTTTGGTTTTTTTGTTGTGTTTTTTTGTCCTACTAGGAAAATAAAATGCAATTTTCTAGGAATACTGTTGTGAAATGGTGCAAGATCCCCAAAATGCACACTGATAACTCACACACCAGATAACAGCAAGGCTGAGGCCATACAGCTTTTGTAACAAATGAGCTTTGGCTCCTGGTCAGTAAATGTGGCTCCAGACTCCCTCTTTCCCTCTGCTCCTCCCCACAGTTAATCTGTCTCTGATTGCTGTAATGTTCCCTACAGACAGACAAATTGTTTGGGTTAACTTACAGCATTTACATTCGTTTTTCATTTGTGACTGTTTCAATTAGCAATGTCATCAATTTCTGAGAGCTTTTTTTTTACTTTTAAATAATTAGGGTTTACCCAAGAGGTTAAGGCAAAAAAAAAAAACCAAAAAAAAAGTATTTGAAATGCTAATCCGCCACCTCAGACAAAACTGTTGCAGCAAATTTAAAACCCTGTTGCTTCTTAAATATATTGTAAAACACAGTGGAGTTACAGCATACTGATAACCTCTGTGCAGCACAAAGGAGGGGCCCACGGATTACAGGAGGTGGGAATGAAATGGAAATGCTGGCAGGGCCTGGAATGAGCTGGGATTTAATGAGCACAATAATGGGCAGGTGGGCTGAGCCTTCCTGCCGAGATCAGACCCTGGGCAGGGAAACGGACCCTCTGAAGCTGCTGCTGAACACGAGCTGCACACAGCACCAGCCTGGGGTTACAGACAGAAAGGGGCTTCTCATGTGCCCTTGGTCAGCCTGGCCCTTGCAGCCTTGTCACTAACACACACAGACAGACAGACAGACAGACACACAGACACACAGACACACAGACAGACACAGACACACAGACACAGAGAGAGACACAGACACACAGACACACATAGACACACAGACAGACACAGACACACAGACACACAGACAGAGAGAGACACACAGACACACAGACACACATAGACACACACACAGACAGACAGACAGAGAGACACAGATACACAGACACACACATAGACACACAGACACACAGACACACAGACAGAGAGACACAGACACACAGACACACATAGACACACACACAGACAGACAGACAGAGAGACACAGACAGAGAGACACAGACACACAGACACAGACAGACACACAGACAGAGAGACACACAGACACACACGTGTTTGTATTCACTGCCAGAGCAATTGGATGTCCTTTGGCACACACTTCTTTCTCTAACTCCATTCAAATCCAGACAAGAGGAAGAAACCTCCTGCTTTGGTGCAAACCATGCCTTATCTCTGGGTTTAGTGCTTGTGCTCCCTTTCTCCCTCTGTTTGATGTGCTTGGACCTAAATCATTAAAACACATACTCAGCCTAAAGAGCTGGAAACCCTGAAAATGTGCTGAAATCAGGCAGCTGTGTTAAAGCTTCATTCTGTACCACGAAACTCTGGGCTGCTGTGCCTTTTGCCAAAATGCAATGAAGGAGTTGCACCTCCTGGCTCACTGACTGGGAGGGCAGCAAGGCTGGGCTTACACAGCTCCCAAAATCCACCACGAGCTGCAGGTGCCACCTGGAAAGGCTGGGCAGGGCAGCAGATGGAGACACAGCAGTGCCTGGGAAGTTTCCCTTCCCTTCCCTACAGGAAGCTTTCCTTCCACGCAGTGAAAGCAGCCAGGGAGGTTTCACCTCCTCCAGTGCACGGCTGCTGCAGAGCACAGGGCTTGGTACCTGCCTTGCATCTGGAACAGACTGGCAAACAGGCAGAGAAGGGAAAGTTGATCAGTAAGAGCTGGGTTTTGGATATATTTGTGATTGTTATTGGTTTTCTTGCCCTTGAGACGGGTGATGGATGGGGAACTACTCCTCAGTTCAAAGACATGTTGGAAGGTCACTCTGCAGACTCCCACCATCCTTATTCTGCAGAATCCAGCTGCAAACTCTGCTCTTGGGCACCTCCAAATGGCAAAGCCCCAAGCTGCCTTTCTTCCACGGGGCAAGAGTCATTCCTTGGGTGGGGGTGCTCTGTGCAGACCCAGCTCTGGGGAAGGGGAGCACTCAGGACACTGCCTTGCACTCCTCTGAGGTAGAACTGCTGAGCCTTTCACTGTGGAGGCGTCCAGCCTCTTTCAAAGGCACGTGCTGCCAGAGGAGCAGTCCATTCTGCTGTCACAGTGCAGACAAACTGGAGTTTATCTCCCTCTGCACACCTGGCACACCTTCATCACACCCCACTTAGCTCTGGCAGCGCTGCACACAGAGGTCACTGCTATAAAAAGGTGCTCCCAGTAGAGAGCAGAGCAAAACTACAATCACAGCACAGCCCCTCCTCATCACTGGGGTTATTATTGTTTCAGTTTTGCTGGTGCTGAACACCTGTCCGTGGGGGATGCATGAGAATGAAAAACAGGAGCAGAGCACTTGGCTTCCACACACATTTAAGAGCCAGGGTGCTGCTTTTGCAAGCAGAATAAAGAATCAGGCACCAAGGGGCCCCTTTGGACAAGAGGGAGACTTCAGGGGTCTGCTGGGCCACCCTGCTTTGGGAGTGGGCTCTGGGGGTGGGCTCAGCCAGGGTAGGGAGAGGTTCCCCTGGGAGCAGCACTGATGGGAACAGCTCCAACAGCTGCTCAGGGGAGGGGAGCACTGCCAGCAGCAGAGAATTGCTAGAGAGAACCTGCCCCAGTGGTGCAGGAGAGAGGAACTCTGCCTGTACAGCACAGCATCTCCCAGGGCAGGGAGTGAGTCTCACCTGAGCAGAAGGGGACAAAGAGGTGGTGTGGAGGGGCCAGAGAGGACCACAACAGGAGCTTTAGCATTAAAGTGGGCAAAGGGAAATACAAATACAAATGTTGTTTCCTAACAAACACCTGAGTGTAAAATCCCAGTGAGAGCACAAAGCCCCCAGCTGCCTCACTCATGTCAGCAGGGACCAGGTATTTATAAACATACAAAATAGAAAAAAAACCACTGGGGGCTCTGAGCCACTGCCTGGATTTCTGCAGTGGTTTTCCTTAGAGGCTTCTGGGACACCCAAATATGCCCCAAAATGTATTGCTGAACATTCTGCAACTGTGCCACAGGGATGCAACACATGTTGTTAGTGTTTCTCAGGCCTGAAAACTTAACCACACCTGCACAGCTTTAGCCCCTGGAGACAGGCTGATGGGAAGAAAACCCACCCAGGAAAGGTTCTGTGGCCACTCACAGGTGAAAGGATGCACACCTTGGTGAGCCCAGGAGCAGCAGCTGGCTGTGAACTGCTTTTTGCCCTCTGCACCATGGTTTGTGCCTGAGATGTTTTTTGGTTTCTGAAATCCTTTCCCAGGGAATTTTCTGCAAACCAGAGCCACGTTTTTGTAGCTGTAACTTTGTTTACATTCCTTTCCCCGGGAGGGACTTCTCCCTGCTGCCCCTCTGCTCTGACCAATGTGACTGCAGGGGTTTGTCTGTGTGTCACCAATGGAATTGCTCTGTGCAGAACAGGATAAAAGGGAGACACATCCCAAAAGCAGAGAGGAGTCATTTTCAGCCTCCTGCAGTCACTCTGTGCCTTGTGGTGCACAGCAGCAGCATCACCAAGGCACACCTGGGAGCAGGAGCCCGTTCATCAGGCAGCCCCAGAGCAGGACTCCACCAAGAGCACGTTGGAGCTCTCCTCTGTCCCCACATCATTCCATTGGATTTGAAGTTAAGGACGTTAATGTAGCTTGGATTAATTTTCCTGGTGTTAAAGTGCAAACTGGGCTAATAAAAGTGACACATTGACTTTTTTTTCCCAGAGAATGATGTTCAGCTTACGCAGAATGGCGGCGTAAATGAAAATTAGCCTCGAGACAATGTTAATTACATTTTATCCATTAGTAGGAGGGTAATTGAGCCACTCATTTTCACTGCAAAGAAAACCCTTCTGGCTTCATAAAGGGAAACTATGTGTTTAATGTGCAAATTAAAGTCCAACAATGGAAAAATTGGCAATAGAAAGAAAACCAAAATGCAGGTAATGTATATCTTTATATTGCAATGACCATCTTGGACATAATCCCTGTTACTGCTCTCTTGCTGAGCTGAGAGAGACTTCAAAATGTGTGAGAGAATCCAGTTATCTGAAGGATCAGCCAGGAATCACTGACATGAAATATCCTGAAGGACTTGACCAAGAAAACACTACACATCTATTATTACACACATATTGCTGACAGTGCTATTAGAACTAATGCTGCTCATACAGAACAGTTGCAGCAAACAGCCCTTGCTGCTTTTAAAATCTTCCCACTCGTTTCTATTACATCTGTAGGTGGCTGGAAAAATGTCATTTGCTGCTTCTTAGACAGAAAATCCCCCCAGACCACTGAAGGCATCTGGGGAGATCTGAGCCATCCCTGGGAATCAGGGAGCACCTTCTTTTTCAGGACCTGTATCAACAAGTGTTCTGACACCTGTCAGCACTGCACTCACCATTTCAGCTTTGGGAAACACAGGATACATTAGTACAATGTTTTGCTCTCTGGACTGCTGGAAACACCCTGCTGTTTATCTGTATTCCATGACATCCTACTGCCTTTGGACCTTCTGTGGTTAAACAGCAAGATTTTCAGTTCTGGGTATTTCAGTTCTGTTATAGAAAACTCTTCTTCCTTTTCCTAAGGCTCCAACTTCCCTTCTGCATGCACATTATCTGCCCTGGGGCCCTCTCCACTGAGAGGAAACGTTTCTCTCTGGGATTTTCTAAGAGAAGATCTTTGAAGCTGCTGGAGTTTGGCAGGATGCAGTAAGACTGGAGTCAGTGCCTGAGCAGAACTGGGGACAGAGTTACCACAAGCTGGTGCTCACAGTGAAGTCACTGAGTTCATCAGGCTGTGATCACTGCCTGGCAGGGGACCAGAGAACAAAAGATACTTGTACTAATGTATCCTGATCCACACCAGCAGCAACTGGACATCCTGGGACAGGCTGGGCCAGAAGCTGTGAGATGCTGAGGGGGAAGATGTGATCAAGCAGCTGTGGGAAGAGCTCATCACCAGCTTGTCATCTCCCTCTCCTGGCTCTGAGGTCAATAAATCAGGGAAGTGCACCCAGGCCTGGCTGCTGAAAGCTGCTTGTGCACAAGGAAATCCCACAAGTAGCAAACCATCATTTCCATCAGCCAAATAAAGTGTAGGTGGAACAAGCTTTAGTTGCAGATAATATTGTGGATTATCTGCCCACGGGGCTCAGTGGAATCCAGATCAGACCCTCGAACTTTCTGACCCCAGGAGCAGCATCTGGGCAGAGTTACAGTGAATTCTGAACTCCTGTTTCTACAAAAGCCAAAAATACATTCCTGTATTCAAAAATAATAATTTTAAAATCAACCTTTATCACAATATTACCACGAGCATTGAAAAGGATTATCTTATTACAAAAATGAAATTACTTAAATTTACCCTCATTATTGTTTCCCAGGGAAAAAAAAAGAGTCTTTTTTTTTTTATTTCATTGTGGATGAAGCTGCTATTTGCATTTAAATGAAGACATCTGAAGAAGAGCAGCTAGAAAGTCAGGGGCTTTTTTCTTCTAGAATGAGATTTCATTTCAGTATTCTATAATGCAAACCCAACTCCACTTTCTGCTTCATTAAATAGTCTGTCACAAGCTGCTTTCAAAAAATTGTCATGGAGAGTGAGATCCTCTGATTATTCCCAGCTGAGGCTTTGTAATGATGGCAACAACCCAGTGTTGGTATCCCCTGAATACCTGACTTCAGCAAACAAAGGAGGTGTTTCCATACTTGTACAGCATGGATTGATCCTTTTTTATTGACTTATCAGAGCTGACACACTTAAACAAGCTTCTTTCCTCATGCTCTGACAGCAGCAGGCTCCTAGCCATGAAACTCAGCTGTTCCAACAGGAACACTCTGAAAAGCAGGTGGACACATAAATCCCCATCCCATGCTAAGGAAAATGCAGGAAAACAGGCACAACACCCAACACTGCACCACTGGCACCTGGGGGAAGCTGCCACGTTCCTAAAAGGGAAGGAAGATCCCACGGGTGGGACCCCCCTCCTGCACTAAATCCCAGCCCAAGGAGGGCTGGGGCCTCAGGTGTGGGGAAAGCAGAGCCCAGCTGTGCCAGGCCAGGTCTGTGTTAGCACTGCCAGGCACTGGGAGAAGGCAGTGCCACCTGAATTTCCATCAGAGCCAAGCTGAGAGCAGAGGCAGCCGTGGCAGGACAGACACAGAGAGCAGCAGGACAAGCTCAGGTTCAAAGGGAAGCTTCCCCCTGGGCAGAACAGCAGAAAGCAAAGCAAAGGCTGTTTTCATCAGTCAGCCTGGGGGGACAAAGGTGGAAACTCAACAGCAGTGCTACAGTACTGGCCAAAAGCAGGATGGAAAAGATCTCCTTTCTTCCTCTCCTCACACTGAACCGAGAGCCAGGACTGATGACAAATGCTCCTTGCACTGAAGGTCCTGATTCTGAGTTTGAATGCTGCACCTTAGAGACTGGGGATTAGGAATGATCCTCTTTGCCAGCTGAGGGTGGTTTATCAGACCAACATTAATGCAAAGCACCTCCTTCACCAGCAGTCTGTCCCGGGAAGCCTCTGCTCACAGCAGTGGGAATCAGTGACTTTAAAAAAAACCCAATAAAATCCCATCTTTTAGTCTACCCAGGCTCCAGCTGATTGGTTTTGCCCCAATACCAGGCTATTTCTCATTACTGATTGGGATTTAATTTGCAGCTCCTCTGCTCAACGAAAATAAAAGGTTGATGCTCAAATTAACATATGGGACTCCCACTTTTTGTGAAAGATGTTAGGCAGATGATCTGTGCCCCACTCTGTGTCCTGTGCAAGTTCCACTCAGTGGTAACTGCACACAGCCCAGTTCCTCAAGCTGTTGTGTCAGCCACCTGCCAAATACAGGGGGAATGAAGCAAACATTTGTATTTTATTATGGCAGACACCTCATTTAATTGATTTTCCAGAATAATAATTTTAAACTGAGCAGTAAATGGCCTCAAGAAAACTCCTTTTAACGCAGCAACACAGGAATGCTGTGATTAGTTAAACCAAGGGGAAACAAAAAGCTGCAGGAAGCTGCAGAAAAGAAAGGCCAATCTAGGGATGAAATCCTTCTATGCAATGCATTCATGCCCAGCCTACCAGTGGAAATTCAGTGTGCACGTTCAAGGACAGCATCTGCTCCAAAGGGGTGGGTTTCCAAAGGAGCACCCAGATGTGCTCAGCAGGGTTTGTGCAGGGGGCACCTGTGCCCTTGGGCAGGCACTGCAGAGTCATTTCCTGCTCTGGGGGGCTTTGGGTGCTGCCCTGCAGAGCCCTGAGACACGGCAGGGTCTTTATTTACTGATACCCCTGCAGGTGCATTTCACAGGCAGACTGCTCCAGTCAGGAGAACCTCTGCCCACGGTCACCTCTGCTCTATAAAACACAGATGCAGAGAGGTCTCCATTTAAACCCTCAGGAGGTTTTCAGGCCACAGTTGGTGCCCTCAGCAGCCTCCAGCGTGTGCACTCACTTCTGTGTGTGCCTGGGCTGAGCCCTGCCCTGCCCTGCCCATCAAATCCTTCACAGCCCTTCAGGGACACTCCACGAGTGCTCTTGGAGGAACCCCATCCCCAAAAGGCTGAGCCCAGATCATCCACTGCCAGTGCTGACTGCAAGTACCTGGCCACAAAGCTAAGGCTGATTAGAGAAATTAAATACACAGCAGGATGTGCCTTGTAACTGAAAATACACCTGGCAATGCACATTTTTAAGCAAATGTGAAGAAATAGCCTACAATCAATAGTAAGAGCCACAGGCTGAGATGTTTAGCTTGACTCTTTGCTGAGGCAAGAGCTGTAAAACTCCATCCCCTGTGAGTGTATCAAACCCTGCCTCTGCTGAGCAATTACACACAGAGCTACCAAGATGTAACTCACATGTAGAGAGATGGATGAGTTTATTTTTATTCTCTTTTCTGTAAATAAACCTGGGTTACACTAATAGGTGACAAATGCCTTTCTTTGCTTGGCCCTCCCCTTCCCCTTTAGATGTGACTCAGAAGGAAATCTCCCACAAGCCAAGGTTGCATTAAAGGTTTTGTGCTTTGCAGACATTTATCCAGGATAAACATTAAATCCTACTGGTTTAGTCCTAGAAACAGTAAATGAAACAGCAAATACAGACACCTTCAAAACTCAGCTCATGTTTTCCTCTGGAAGGCCTCTAGCAAGAAACAACACAAACGACACTCCCACATGAAGAAAAACAATCAACTTCAATCCTTTAAAATCATTTTGAAGATCACCTGATGATCTTCTCACACACTTCGACACTGATACCCAGGGCAGAAGTAGGGCATCAATCTCTCCACATGAGCACTTGTGAAAGGGGAATGGTTCTGTCTCAAGTGGTTCCAAACACCAGCTGATGATCTGCCTGCCAGGCTGCTTGGGCAGAACAAGTCAATAGGCCTGTGACTCACAGCTCTTCCACTGACACCTTTATTAATAAGCTTATTTTCGTTTCTTGCCTGTGAATTCTGAAAATCAATCCTTTTGTGAACAGCTTACACGAGGGCAGCTGCAAGTAATTTCTGCAGTCATGAAGAATTGTGGTCACAGTCCTGGGCTCCTCTTCTGCCAGAAATTATTCCATTTGCTCAATGCTGAGGACTTCTCCAGCAAACATGAACTGTTTATGCAAGCGAGGTGTGGAAGGGTCACTTTGCCTTTCCCTCCCCAGTTCCAACCAAAAGGCAGAGAATGGATGTGGAAAGAGAATCAGACAGACAAATAAGGAAACAAACCAAAAGCTGCTCTTTGGCCACAGAGAGATCAATCTTTCTTTAAATAAAACCAATCAGAGCCCATTAGCAGCGTTTTCTCTCGCTGCCTCCAGGGCCACCGTGACAGGTAAAACGCTCACTTCAGGTGCAGCTGGACTGACACTTGTTTTCCACAGGGGTTTTTCACAGGTTGACTTTTGAAGTTATCTGTCAAATGCCTGCAGTGAAAACATCAGAAGCAGCCCAAAGCAAAGGGGCTGGTCGAAGCCCTTCCCTGCGTTTGGGGGTCACAACCTGCTCTGACCAAGGTCCAGATGCTGCCCAGAAATCACAGAGAGCTCCTGCTGACACCCACCAACGAAACAGGGACAGGTGCTGGGGGTGGCTTTTGGTCCTGGCAGGAAAGGGGAACGTGGAGCTCACTGCAGGCCCTGCCACAGGGGGGGTTTGGAGGGAGGGGTGAGCAGCCCCGGGCTGGGGCTCTCCTGCACAGGTAGGAACTCAATTCACCATCAGACTGTCAGTACCCCCAGGCATTATGCAACTGCTCTGCAATGCTTCTTAGCATTAAGGCTTTTAACAACAGGAAATAAGTTAAATGCTTCCTTCCAGCTCTTTGTCCATGAAGCAACTCTTGATTGAACCCATTTAAGATAAAAAAGAAAGAATGAGAGGAGATAAGAGTCCAGTGGCAGGTATTTCTAAATGTCACCCTGCTAACCCAACACACTGCAGCTCCCACCCCTCCTTTCCCCTCCTACCCCCCTGCGCCCCTTCTGTGCATCAATTACCATTACTGAAGGAATTTTACAAATTACATTTTCTAGTGGAAGCCGTGACTTCTGAAAGGGCATAGCTGGGCATCCTTTCCTCTGTCAGGGATGCTGCAAAGCAGGGAGAAGTCACCACAAGATGTTCAGAGGTGTAGGGCAGAGACTGAAGTGTGGTGAAATTCCATCCGGGGGAAGGCTGGCCGAGCTTCCCAGCAGAGGGCAGTGGGAAGACAGGTATGAAGGTAAGATAATTAGTGTTCAGTCTATCAGAGCATCCCAATTCCTCTCCCATCCTCAGCTTCTGTGAAATTGCTGCTGGAGGAATTCAAACTGCTTGACAAGGGTTATTTGAGTAAAAGCTGAACTGCTCCAGGAGAGGGGAACCAGCCCCCCAGGGTGTCCTGACCCAGGTGAGAACCACAGCTGGGTTTAAAATCCCTTTGTAGTGCCAGAGTTACCCAGGCACGTGCAGAGAGCCAGTGTCAGAGCAGGAACTGCAAGTCCCTTCTCCTGACTCTGTACCTAATGTTCCCAAGCTGTGTTTCCATGTCAGTGCTTTTCCCTGCCATGTTCAGTTATGTAACTGCTCTTGTCCAGAACCTGGGACAACCAAACTGCCAGGGAGCTTCTCAGAGACAGCAAATTCTTTTTTTATGCCATTAAATCCCCGCTTGCAGTCTGGGTTTTACACGTCCTAGCACTGTTGTGACTACATATAAATACCCTGGGTATTTGAAGAATAAATTTGTTGTTACTTTTTCTAGGACTGTCCAGTGTGGGGATTGGGATGTAGAGACCTGCACAACAGCCTTCAGCCAGACACGCTGCTCAACAGCATGAAAAGCAACAAAAACATCCCAGAGGAGCTCCAGCAGCAGAGCCCTGTCTGTGTTTGTACAGCCAAAGTGCTTTTAGTGACCAAGCTGCCTGTGGGAACTGCACAGGAATTTACCTGGTTACTCCCCAGGCACCTACAGACACAAGCAGCCCCAGACAGTGACCACAAGGTGTTTTACTGATGGCTTGGCTCCTTGCTGAGTCCTTTTTTCCCAGAAGGTTCATGTTTGCTGACTGCTTTCAGGCAGCAGCAGTGATTCTTGCAATTAAGACCTGCCCAAGGAAGTCCCTTCAGGAAGGAGAACCAACCCATTATTAACAAGTCATTGAAGTTTAAAGTGCCTCCTCGCTGGCCACTCCAGACAGCAACAAGGGATTCTATAAATCTGCCAAGGATGGAAACAGAAACCCAACCCAGGAGCAGACAGCAGCACCTGCTCTGCCCTGGGCATGGCCAAGTGGGTGATCTGCTGCTCCAGGCCACTGGCTGCCAGCCAGCTCAGCAAGGACAGGGCAGGTCGTGGCCAGCCAGATGCTGCAGAGGTGGCCCTGCCCAGCTGTGTGGGAGCTCACACAGCACCCCTGGGTGCAGCAGACACCCACTGGGGCTGCTGGCAGTGCAAGGGCAGGGGGAGCCTGGCTATCAGCTGAGCAGTGCCCAGAGGGAATTGCTCCAGTGATGGAATCAGGTCAGCTCCCGAGGGCTCTGGCTCCCGTTCCCTTCAGCCTCTGCTTGGGACGGGGCAGGGGAAGGGGAGAGAGCTCCAGAGAGGAACCTCAGCGCCCCTGAGAAATGACAAAGGCAAGAAAACCAACTGCAGCTCTTCCTTTACAGAGAAATTTCCAAGATTCTCCACAGACTGTGCTCCTCGCTGATATCCCTGGGCAATGTTATCAGGAGAAACAGAAAAGCACATCCTCTTACCTCAGTTCTTGTTGTCTTTTGGACTATGAGAAACCATGAAGGACATGGACAAGGCAGGAAAACCTGCCTGCTCCATCTCCTCAGAGATCCCTGATGCTGCTTCCCCCTAGACTGGCAATCTGGATTACTGGGATGCATGGAAATGAAAGGAAAATATTTTGTGCAGGAATTTCCCAACCTTTCCCAGTCATTAGCCCAGTTCTTTATGACTTCCAGTCCCAAATATGAACAAAACTTCCCTTTCCCTGAGACTGAACCTCATTCTCAGCTGCTGGGATGCCTGCAATGGGGATGTTGATCTGTACTGCAGAACCACTGCCTTCCTCTGCCCCGGGTAATTAACTGGGGTGAGTTTATCCAGGAAGAAGAATTTCCTCCACCTGGAAACCCTTTCTCCTCCTACACCTTTCTTTTCAACAGAAAAGTCACCAGGAGGGGCTGAGGTGGCAGATCCTGCTCCTGCAGGGACGGAGGGGAGGTCCCTGCCCCCAGTGCCCCTCTCACAGGCAGGACAGAGCAGAGCAGAGCAGCAGCAGCTGTGCTGGCCCATCAGCACCCTCTGAGCACGGGCATGCCTTAAAAGCAGGGCACAAAAACCTGCCAGGCTGCACATCACTGCATCTCCATGCCAGACAGAGAGAAACAGAGAACTACGGGGAAATACTGGAGCCTTCTTTGCTTTTTTTCCCCCTCCCATTGCTCAGAATCCTCTTCAGCAGTGCCCTGAACTGCTTCCTGAAGCAAAGCTGAGCAGGCAGCCACTCTCCACTCCTGCAGCCTGCTCACACCTCATTCTGAGCATTATACATTATAGTATATGCTATATTCTATAATATATTGTATTCTGAGCATTCTACTGGAAGCCAGGCCAGGCAGCTGAAACCTGAGCCCTGCTGCTGTGGACACTGCAATGACATCAATGATGTGATTGAAGCAGCCTCTCCTCAGAACCAGTGTGGTTCAGCAAGGCTGTGGAGATGGACAGAAAGGGAAGCAGGAGCAAGGAAAGGACCCATCCTCAAACTGACAGAGCAGCCCCCTCCTGTTCTGGCTGAACACCAACACCACTCGTTCTCGTTCTCTCTGGTCTTCCCACTTTAATGCAGAAAAGGGAAATTAGGAATGAAGACAACTGGAACTGGACTTTGCTTCCTCCTGAGATTTCCCACTCGTGCCACGGGAGCTGAGAGACAAAGCCCAGAATCACTTCAGAAAGCCAGGTCTGAAAAACTGGAGTGTTTTACAATAAGAAATTGATAATTCCCTTGTCAGACCACAGGACAAAACCCACATCCATGAGTTGTAAAAGCTGACACTGGCTTTTATTGCCTCTGCTCAGCCAAGCCCCAAAGCAGGAGAGCTGTGCTCTCGCGGATGCCAGCTGCAGTACAGATCTGCTCTTTTCTGCTCCTGTTTAGGACAAAATTAGATGTATACTTTTACATATTTTTACATATGTTCAGCTTTTTTCCTCTCTGTTTTAAATGTTGAAATGCTTTGTTTTCCCCCTCATGTCTAAGCTCTTCCCTTTTTTTAGTGGTTCCTGTTACCAGCTCATCAGCAAAGAGCTCTATACATATCTTAGATTGTACCCAGTTCTGACAAGGAAACTTAACTCCATTTTCTGACATCTTTTTAAGATCAAAGAGAAAATACACATGTGAAAACAACACACCTTCATTCCACTGAACCGGGGAGAATTATTTTTAAATTCAAAGCTGGCTTGCCTCGCAAATATTACAACCAGAATTTGGAATTTTTACCCTGAATTACAATGAAAAGTCTCATCACTACAGTGCATTGCTTTTCTTTATGAAACTATGTAGGTTTCATATTCCCATGCAACTTAACAGTTATTGGGTTTTGCAGCCACTTGGAACATTTGAAAGTCCAGCAAGTTATTTTCCAATTGTCAGGACTGATTTTCGGGCCAGGTATAGAGTGGTTTAAATATTGACATTTCCTCTGTCTGGAGCTGATGGGTTTAGGAAATAGAAGTTTAGCATTGCAGGAAAAAGTCACTTTGAACTGTAACTGCTGTGTCTCCAGGGGAGTAATTTTGCAGAATCCCACTCCAGGGTAGTGATTCTGTTATTTTATGATAGAACCACTAGTAAGTGGTACGAAAAAGAACCAGACTTTTTTTTTATTTAACATTTACATTTCTTATATGCCTATAATTTAGTCTCTTTAAATGTCAAGCTTCTTTAAATGAGCACTTTCCACACTCTGATGTTGGGTTTTTTTGTATTCTCCTCACAATCAGAAATGACATCAGCGATTATAAAACAACATTAGGTATTCCAAAATCTCAGCTGTACACATTTCCTGTTTCACTTCTCCCTCATCCCTTCTTTGAAGGTCACAATAAAAGTGAAACAGATGTGCTGTTACAAAATCTCTTTTCTCTGCACTCAGGAAACATTAAATTCTGAGCTCTTCCTTCTGGCTGCCTCGGTCCGTGTCCCCTCCCTGCAGGCACAGCTGCCCTGCCCCTTCTGCAAGGTGAGCAGGGCCAGGCTCTGCAGGGCCTGTCTGTGCTGCTGCTGCACCTGAGCCCAGCTGGCTGCTCTGCTTCCTCCCTGCCTGCCCGAGCACCATCATCATCAGCAGCATCATCCCTGCCTGCCCGAGCACCATCATCATCATCATCATCATCATCATCATCATCATCATCCCTGCCTGCCCAAGCACCTTCCTCCCTGCCTGCCCAAGCACCATCATCATCATCATCATCATCATCCCTGCCTGCCCAAGCACCTTCCTCCCTGCCTGCCCGAGCACCATCATCATCATCATCATCCCTGCCTGTCCAAGCATCACCACCATCATCATCATCATCCCTGCCTGTCCAAACACCTTCATCCCTGCCTGCCCGAGCACCCCCACGCCCTGGCTGGAACCCAGCAGAAGCAGGAATTCCAATTCCAGTTTCAGCCCAGCCCTGCAGCAGCCCCACAGCTCCTGCACCAGCCCGGCTGGGCAGCAGTGAGCGTGCCTGAGGCTGCAGGGCTACTGGAAGCACCACCCTCCTCTTCCTCTTCCTCCTGCTGCTGTCACCAGAGCCTGGCCCCGGGGGCCTCTCCCCAGGCTCCGTGGACATTCAGCCCCTCGGAGGGGGACACACAACAGCTGCCACTTCTCCTGAGTCCTGGCCACCCTCAAGCCACTGCCCCTCGTCCCCTGACTGGTGTCCTGCCTCTGAGGACATCTCACACAGGAAAGGGAATTCTTAAAACCACTGGCTGAAAGAAGGATGGAAAAGGCAGGGAATAATTCTCTTAATTGACTACTCTTCTTACTGCTTGTAATCTAGAGGAAATCTAATTAATTCTACGTGAAGAACCACTATTCTGTGGTGAAGTGTAATTCCTGATCTCTAGGGCTTCGGCTTACCAGTTGTCAAATTATCCAATTACACACTTGTTAAAAATCCATTTTGGGGAGATTTTCATGGCTCGTAAATAAATTATTTCAAAATCTTAAATCCCCAGAAGAAAAAAAAAAAAAAAAAAAAAAAAAAAAAAAAAAAAAAAAAAAAAAAAAAAAAAAAAAAAAAAAAAGGAAGCCCCCAAACAGTACCTCAAAATTAGGAAACACATCCAAAAATAATGTCAGGAGGCTGGAAAGAGAGATCCCAGCCTGCTCTGCTCCAGCAGCACCACAGAGGTGATGAGCTGTTTCAGCAGGGACAGATACTCTTTCAGCAATGCTTTATCCAAAACTCATCTGAAGGGAACCAATTAAGGCAGCCTGCCCTTCGTTATGCCAAAAGGGAGAAATCTCCTCAGAGGCACACCAGTGAGGAGCTGAGCAGCCAGGGGAGAGCACAGCCCCAGGTGAGGATGAGGATGCTCCGGAGCCAGGCCAGGGCCAGCAGGCTGAGCTGCCCAGGTGCAGCAGCCAAGGGAGCTGCCCAGCCCCAGGAGCTGAGCTGGGAGCCCTCCTGCTCCCCACACCAGGGAGCAAGCCACTACTCTGGCCTGATGCCTTAGGACTCAGCTTCTCTATTTGTTTTCTGTTTTTCAGATCCTGTGCTGCTTCAGGGTGTAACTCTAGAACCCCACAGCCTGTCAGCTGCTGCTGCTCTCCCCTTTTATTCACACCAATTCCTCTCCAGGCCTGGCAATCAAGGACACCTGACAGTCCCAGGCCCTGAGAGATGGAAACAAAAGTGAACTGGGGAGGCAAACTTGGACTAAATGACTTCATTACCTGAAGCTGTTAATTGGAGGATGAACCCCTGATATGCACATGGACCAAACTTACAAAAGTGTGAAGAGCTCGTGACCATCACCCAGCCTGGCTGCAGCCCCTGGGAGGCTCTGAGAGCCCAAGGTGCAGCTACTTCAATAAACACCCACCTCGTTCTCCTAACCTTGTGCAGCCTCTGGTAGGGTTGGGGTTGGGTTGGGGTTGGGGTTGGGTTGGGATTGAGGTTGGGGTTGAGGTTGGGGTTGAGGTTGGTATTGGGTTGGGGTTGGGGTTGAGGTTGGGGCTGAGGTTGGGGTTAGCCACCCCAAGGATCAGTCCCAGGCGTGTTTGGCACAGGTGAGAACATGGGAGATCCCATCTGGGCACACAGGCCACCACTGCCACGGAGATGGTGACACTCAGAGGTCCCCAGAGGGATGTGGTTCCCCACTTTGGGGCGGTCCAAGCCCCAGGGCATAGCCCCAATTCTCTGTGGGGAGGGAGGGCAGCTGGAGCTGGAGCTGGAGCTGCTCTCATAGCAGGGAGGGGGCACAGGAACACCTCAGGGAATATCTGCACCAAGGAATGCTCCTCAGCCCGTGTGCATTCTGGATCCTCACGTGCCAAATCTGAGCCAAGAAGAAAACCACCTGTGATCCTCTTGCATTTCAGTGAAAACAATCCAGCAGCCAGCTTTCCAGACTATTTTGCAACATTTGCTGCTGCACTGTGTGGCAGTGCTGTGTTGGGAGATGCTGGACTGAAAACAGACATGAAACAAAAGAGGAACAGAAGGCACTAATCTGCTTTTTATAAACCCAATCTGACTGTATTTCAATAAAAGTAAATAAACACCATCTCTGGTCTGGCTTTTTTTCAACAACAGCAAAAAAAAACCAAAAAACCCCTTTTGAAATTTCCTTAATATTGAGTCTGATTATCACAAAGATACAAAGGTGTTGGAAGAACAATCCAAATGAGGTGGCACAGCATTTCCAGTGAATACTGGTCATTGTGGGCACCAAGTGTGAGACTTCTCAAGACATCCTGACTTGAAAGTCACTTAGAGCACTTTCCTACTACAAATGAGGTCCCTTCCTACTGCTGAAACTGGCTCCACAAAAATTACACCATTATAAGATAATTACAAGACCTTCATTCTGAAAACCCGATACACCACCAAATTATCTCTGTTTTAAACTCAGAACATTTGTAATAACAGTGGCTTTACAGCAGTGTGAAAACAGGCCAGGACTTCTAAATCTTGTGCCCACTGTCACAAAG
>VWYO01020132.1:91013-102587 GCA_013400275.1 Rhadina sibilatrix
GGTGGGGTTGGGGGTGGGGTTGGTGTTGCGTTGAGGTTGGGATTGGGTTGAGGTTGGGGTTAGCCACCCCAAGGCCACGGTGCAGCCCCTGGGAGGCCCTGAGAGCCCAAGGTGTGCCTGATGGCTTTCACTGCCTGGGAAGTGCAGGAGCCAAAGGTGTGTGTGATGTTGCAATGAACAGTTATTCCTGCACTGCACGCTCCACATGTCCCCACAATGTCTAATTGTGCAGGGAAGGAGCTATTGCCTGGGATTTCAAATGTTAAGGACCCCAGGGCCGTCATTAATTCTGGAAGGAAAGATCCAAAGCACATGGCATTTGCTGGATTCTGGAGATCAGGCGTGCTCAGCTGCACTGTTCTCTCATCCCATTCTCTGCACAGAGCCCAGTGCCCTGCTGGTGGCCACACAGCTGTCCTGCCTCAGCAGGGGCACAGCAGGAGCCTGCCACAGCAAGGCCAGAGGCTGCTGGACAGAGGCAAGAGCAGGGAGCTGAAGAGCAAACCAAGCCTGTTTCCAGACAGCTCCACTGGGAAAGGAGCCCTGAAATCAGCCCCACTGCAGGGACGTGCACGGCTTGAACACAGAGCCCTGGGGACACCAGCACTGCCACAGCCAGGGCACTGCCACAGCCAGGGCACTGCCACAGCCATCACCTGGGTGCTGAGAGGTGCCAAGGCCACAAGCTCTGAACAAGCCTAAATAATTAACATCTGCATGTGGGAAAAATGTCTTGTAACTGCTGCAGACCCCTGTGATTCAATTAATTCCTGAAGCAGCACAGATTCTTACATGTTAGTGAAACACTTCACCCATCAGCTGCACAGGCTGACTGCAGCTATCAGGATGTGGAACAGGATCTAACCTGACTCCCACACTGCACACAGATTGATGAACAAGCTCTGCAGCACAAAGTCCTTCCACTGGAAGGTGTCTGAGCATGAGAACCAATCCCTAAGAGAGGATTCTGGATCCAGGCAAAGCTGGGAGAGCCACAGTCAGTCAGACAATCTGTTCCTCTGCACTGCCACAGCAATGTTCCAGGATCAGACTGATACAACAACCAGAAATAACCCAGGGGAAAAATAAATCTGTGTTTTTACTGCTGTCAGTAGCGACCCTGGAACAGACTGCTGCTCAGATGTGCTGATGGTATCAGTTGGGAAGGCACTGTCAATAAAGAAGTTTGAACTCATAACAGAAGCAACAGATAAACCCAAGGGTTCAGAACAAAAGCCATGGGATGAAAAGCAGTCACAGTCAGCAGTTTAATCATGGGCACTGGCAGTCACAATTTCAGCCATCAGGGAAGAGTCTCCAGTCTGAAACAAGAGAGCAGCAGGAAGATCTGGATGTAACACTGAGTCACAGGGCTAACGTGTGCCACTGCAGAGAACAAGCCCTGCCCAGCAGCACAAAAACCCAGGGAACAACCCAACCCTGGCATGCATCCCCTGAGACTGGGGACAAAGCGCTCCCAGGGCACAAACACCTGGGCAGCAGGGCAGGAGACATCAGCTGGCATCACCTGGGATAGCTATTTTCAGGAAAGGTGACTCCAGATCAGAACTGGTGGGTGCTGAGACGTTACTGGGAGGATGGCAAGTCTGTTTTCTGGGGGGAAATTTCAAGCCCTTGACCCATTGAATTTCAGGAAGCAATGAGTCTATTTCTGAAAAAAAAAATGCTTGCTGGCATCACAACGATCCAAAGGTTTCTCCCTTTCTTAGCAGTAGGTTTCATCTGTGATTCACTAATCATTTTGATTTAAAAAGGCTCCTTTTCAGCACTGGGTAACGTTTTAATTAAATATTTGAAAACTTGCCGAATACTGTAATTGCAATTTAAAAGCTATGAATTAGGAAGGTAAAAGCTTTTATCTACTCTCTAGACATCTTTTTCTTTTTCATAAAGCTGTCAGTGGAAGTCTTTAGGAATATTCCCTCATTGCATTGGAGTAGGACAGAGGGTTCTGGCTGATGTGATCCTGCATTTCTCAGCTGCCAGGCAGAACCCAGCCCCAGCCAAAGGCAGATTCCCTGAAATCAATCTGCTCCTCTGCAGCCCTCACCAGGGGCAGATCCCCCTTTCAGAAAAGCATGGATTTCACCCCAAAACGCCCTCATTGCCAGGTCATGGGGAGAGGAGGCTGCAGCAGCCCCCAGCATCCCACTCCAGCAGCCCACTGGGAGCTGTGGTCGCTGAGCCTGAGCTGCACACCCAGCAGCACATGAGCAGCACTGTTTAACCATGAAATGTGTCAGGTACCTGTTTTTATAAGGGCTTAATGCCCTGGGTATTTATAAAATCCAACAGTGACAGCCACTGCCGTGACAGCTGATCCCTGTAATTATCAGAAATAATTGTAACACAAGAAAAGTTTCCTTTATAATAAATAGCCTCTTCACTGCCACAATTGATTTTATTTATTTAATAGCTGATGCTAAGTAGAACAGTTCACTTCCTGACAACATATTCGTTAAAGTTTTAAGAAGAGCGTCAGGAGCAGGTTGAAACAATGAATTATCTAGGAGGAATAATGTTAAATTGGTGTTGAGGTTTTGGATACAAGTTATTTAATAGGACTGCCAGAACCAGGAGTTCCCAGAAGCCAAAATGTGTCTGATGGGTCTGGGGACAGGAGCACGTTCCTTGGCAAGAGGAGAATGGGTCTGGGCTCAGCCCTGCTTTGATAACTGCCAGGACACACCAGGGCTTTCAACCAAATACCATTTCAAACATGAAGCTTGTTACATACATCCCATACTATGGGATGCCAAGGAGGTGCCAGTCCTTTAAAAAAACCCAAAGCTCTGCCTACTGTGAAAGCAGTAGAATTGTTCTTTTGAAAGATTCACCTGTAATGGAAATATTCAAGAGCATTTCTGTTTGGTGCTTCTATACATGAAATCACATGCTCTGCTAAGAAGACCAATGAAAAACTAACTCAAATTACCTGTCTCCAAAACCAGAGAGATAACCTAACACGTCATTTGCATTCTGCTTCTTTCTAAATGGAAGAGGAGAATTTATTTATTTATTTTTTTAATTTGAAATTTGCAAATTACAAGCAGGCTTAGCAAGGACCACAGGGACAAGTGAAGTATCAAACTAATCAAAGCTGGAAGCCTCGAAAGGGCTGCACCTGAACCATCATTTCCTCAGCACAAAGTGAAGCACGACAAAGATCTGGAGGTTTGCAATGCCCTGGAGCTCCTTCCCTGCCACTGCAGGCAGTGCAAAGAAGGTTAAACTATTCCCAGGGTGCCAGGGATGCAGGGACTGCTGCCATCCATCTTTCCCTCCTCTCTCCCCCATTATCCCCACACCTGTTGCCTTGCAAATGCCATCTCCTGAGGCCTTCCCAGGCTGCCTGTGACCTTTGAGCACACCATTCTGTGCTGCTGCACAACGGGCTTTGCCTCATCTTTAATGGAAATTAAGAGAGTGAGCTGATTTGTGGCGACTGCCAGCAGAATCTATTTTTGTTCTCAGGAGCTGCCTTTTGCCACTATATCACTGGATAATAAAGCAATCCCGGACGGTGGGCACACGTGAGGGGAGCCACTGGGGAGGAAACCTTTTATCTTTTCAATTAAGTAGGGGGAGAGCAGAAACCCCCACGCCTCAGATTACATCAGCCTGATCGTTCTGCAGCCTTAACCCTGCACAGCCCACAACTCGTGTGCCTGCACCCCAGGGCCCAGCAGGGCTGCTCTTGATGCCCCAGCCCAGAACGTTCTGTGGAAGCCTCTTCCCTTCCCAGCACACCAGCAGAGCCCTCCCAGTGCTCAGCAGCAGGGAGCCATGCTAAGGGCTTATATCATGGGAACTGAAAAAGCAGAGAGCTTTTGCAAGGTTACAGTAAGTTTACACAGACAGAAGTTTGAAACAGAGTTGAATTTCAGGTTTTGAAATATCTGGAGTGTAGAAATATCTTTGAGCTGTAAAAAATACAGAACAAGCAGCTCTTGTGTGCTGTGAGGTGCACCTGCAGTGTTTGGGGATTGGCTTAAGTAGAGCTCAGAAGCTTTTAGCATCAGCCTGTTGGCTGAAAAACTTTTAAAAGGCCTTGGAGCAAAGAGAACTTTGGTTTTTGCTGCAATGGTGTGAGTTTGACTACTTTTTATGTCTCTACTTTCACTGGGACTGATAATGAAATGAAAAACCCGTGGAATGCCTCTCGGTGGCCCTGTCTCCTGATGGGTGATTGAAGCCAACCCTCCCATTTGGGAGAGCCCCAGCTCAGCTGTGACACACACCTTGGCATGAAGGCACCAGCCACCACTAGGGAAAAACGTGGTTTTGGGGAAAGAGAGAATCAAATCACAACATCTGAGCTGTTCTGAAATACAAACAACAGGAACAGGCAGTTCTGGGAGTCTGAAAGTGCAGAAAACACCTCCAGTCTAAGTACTGGCCTAATTACCTGGCTGTCACCTGGCAAACAGCCTGGTTACATCTTTTTAAATGCTCTGCCATTGATTTTTGGTTTTCTGTCGGCACTAAGTAATAATGTGTCAATATTTTCCAGCAGCTTGCCTAAGAACAGGAGCCAGGCACAGCCAGGCCTCACACAAGTGTGCTTCATCCCTAAGGAGGGAGAAACAGGAAAGGGAGGGAAGGGGAAATGCACACATTTGCAATCTGGGCATCTAACAGGCATTTTTTGGGTAAGAACAAGGCTGAAGGATCAGGCACTTTGCAAGTCCTGCAGTTTTCACTGTGATCATGGTTGGAATGCATTTCTGTAGAGCAGGCATTGCTAGATCCTGCATTTTGTGCTCCCCAGCTGATTAAAAACTACTCAGAGTTCATGCCACTCCTTTTGTTTCCTTTCTCACTCTCAAACGGGAACGGAATTCAAACTCTGGAGAAACTGTCCCTCAGGAAGTGCAGACCAATGTAAGAGCACTCTGGGTTCAGGTGCCACGAGGGTCCAAGCACACCTTGTACTGCATCCAGGGAGTTCTGAGCAATGGAAATGCTGTGAACTCAGCTTCTGCCCCCCAAAATCAGTGTAGCAGCCAAAGAGCAGGGCCTGGCCTCCCAAGGGAAGCTGTGCTCTCCCCTCACAAGGCAGGATCCGTTTCCTTCTGTCCCTCCCTCCCCTCTCAGCTGCTGGTTTGCCCCTGTCAGACACTGGGGCTGTAGAGCAACACCAAAACCCTGCAGAGTTTTAACCTTAAACTCCTTACCATAGCCAAAGGGAGAACTCCTACCAGGTCCTTCTGGCTCACGTAGATCTTGGAGATTCCCAGGTCAGATGTGGTGTCTCCAGGATATTCCACCTGCCAGGTGATGAGCTGGGTCTCAGGCAGGTCAGTCAGGTCCTCAATTTCAAAATCAATCTGCATGATTTCAGAGGAAGGGCCCTCGGCACTGCAGCAAAGAAAGGAAATGCTCATTCACACCAGTGATAAGCCAGGAACATAATTGCTTTTATAGCAGCAAAACCTTGGATTAAGGCTCCTTCAAACAGAGGGTTTGCTGGGATGATGGATTTAATAAAAAATTAATCACCTGCACTTGTTTCAGGGTATTTCCCACCAATTCAAGGGGCTCAGTAACACTTTGTGACAGGGATCACTGTGCCCTGCTCCGTTCCATGGGGGCAGGAACACAGCCATCTCCAAGGCAAACAGAGCTGACACCACAGCCTGAACTGAGTGCCAGAGCCTCCCCTTAGTGAGCACACTGCATTTCCTCCCTGGCAAAGCAGCACGTGAACAAATCTGAGGGGAATCACTCCTTGGAGGGGGAAACCACTGCATCAAAAGTATTTTCTGTTTATTAAAGACAGGCATGGAAGAAAGGTCAAAGCTCGGGATGGGGTCCACGAACAAGGGCAGCATGGAGCAGAGGACTGGAAACCTCAGAATTAATTTTTGGCTACACTGCTACCTCGCTGTGAGTGTCAGTGGGAAGCTCCTTTTGTCCTTTGCTAAACCAGGAATTAGAGATAATCGAGCTTGTTGTGAGAGAGTTACAAAACTGGGTTGTTTGATATCAGCCAGGGCTGCCAGGAGCCCTGAGTGAGAGCAGAGCAAAGCAGCACAGCAGCACAGCAGCAAAGCAGCAAAGCAGCAAAGCAGCACAGCAGCACAGCAGCACAGCAGCAAAGCAGCAAAGCAGCAAAGCAGCACAGCAGCAAAGCAGCACAGCAGCAAAGCAGCAAAGCAGCAAAGCAGCAAAGCAGCAAAGCAGCAAAGCCTTCGCCTGGGTGTGACTGATACTGGGGCAGCCTCCCAAAGCCACTCTGGCTTCATGGGCTGCCCCTCCTGGGGTGTCACGTTGGTGGCACAGGGTTCCACACAGCAAAGAGGGAAGGCTGGAAAGGGAATTGATGCAATTCCTGTAAGGTTTGTCATAAAAGCAGCTACTGCATGGAAAGGTAGTGAGGATTCCACTGTGTGTCCTGGTAGGGTGAGCTCCTTCCATCGAGGGAGACAAGAAAAGGCTCCATTTCCTCTGAGGCTGCAGAGGAATGTGGAATTTCTGAGCAGTGCAAAAATCCAGGGGACACTGAGAGTGCTTGTACTCCTGCAGCACTGAGTGCTGAAGTAGCTTCAGTGTCTGTGTGGAGGGGAAAGGAAAGAGCAGAATTTCCTTCTGTGGGATAATCCTCAAGGAGAGGAAGGCTGCCACAGCACTGAAGTGTCACAAGCCCTTTCTGCTGGAGAGTGCAGCCAGAACAAAAGGGAACATTTCAGCAATCCCAAAAATCCAGAATCCCAAAATGCACCCAAAGCCCAGCAGGTTTCCCAGCTGATGTGGGGAAAGAGCTAAAACTAAGGATACACTTTTATAAAGGCCAGGTATGGCAGCAGCCCCAGTTTGGGACCCTCCCCAGGATCCTCAGAGATTTCCACTGTGCTGACTGAATTCAGAGCCCTACCCAGTGCTGCTGCCTGAGGAGGCTGATCTGATTATCTCCGAGGTTTGTGTTTCAGTGCATGCACTGGGCTCTTTCTCCCCTGGATGGAATTTAGAGCGAGCCTCTCTGTTTCCAAAATGGGGCACATTGTGTTCAATTTCTCATTTCCTCGTGTCATGGAGAGAAGAGCACGATTTCTAAACTAGCCCTAACTGAATGCAGCCTCACTTCATGCTGACCTAGGTGGGATCAGAAGCTGCTTTATGCAGCTGTGACTATTGAATCTCAGTTACCTTAATTGTGTGAGCAGGGACGGGCAGGGCATTGCCTATAAATGCCTGGCAGAGAGCCTGCTTTGGACAGGGTGTTCTACCCCAGTTCCTGTGTTTAAAGAGCTAATTGAATCTTCCTCCAGTGAACCTGGGGGCTGGCACTCTGCTCAGGGTGCTCTCTGCAGGATTGCCTCGGTGCCTGATGCTCCCTGTGCCCAGCTCTGCAGGGCTGCAGCTGGCACAGGGACAGGGGGCACTGAGGGCACTCTGCCACACCTTAGGACCACCAGAACACTCCCCAAAAGGGGCAAAGCCCCACATCTTGTCCAAGCATGCAGATTAGGAGAAAAGACATGATTAGGACAGAGTGAAACAAAGGAGGGAGTGAAAGGCAGTGGGAAAGATGGGGAGAGGGAAGTGGAGCACATTCACAAACTACAGCTCCCACTGGCACAGCTGCAGGAACCACAGAGGCACAGAAATATTTCTTTTGGGTTCTCCTTCAAAGCAGGTATTTGAACGAAGCATTTCTTGTAGCAAAACCCCACACCTTGCTACCAGCTGCCAAATGTGATTCTGACAGAAACCACTCAAACTAGCTCCTCCTAAAAATGCTGAACACCTCCAAGAGGGAATGTAACAATGCACCACAAAAATCAGTAAGAGTCTCATCACTGCTGCTAAAGAAATATTTAAAAATGTGCAAGTTCTGCATGACCCATGATCAGACCAGGCTGTCAGCACCAGGTCACTTGGTTCAATTACTTTTCTCATCATTAACTATGTCAGTCCTCCCACGTGCAAGGCCCATGGACTTGGGCTCCCAATCCCAATCTCTTCCTAATCTGTGTCCAGCAGCTGAGGTTTTTCAAAAGAGAAATAAGGCAAGGAGTTACCTTTCAGAAAATACAGCTAAAAAAAAAAACAAAACAAAAACATAAAAGGAGAAATTTGCACAAGTAATGTTCACCCATGGAGTTCAATCACATGAAAACATTTGTGGCTTTTCTGTTCAAGTCAGGGCTGCCTGTCACAGGGAGGGTATTTCTGCTGGGTATTCAGGCACTGCTCCTCGAAATGATGCAGTGCCCAGCCCTCCTCAAGGTGCTCTTGCACTTTATGGTCACCACAGAGCAGCAGCTCGTTGGCAGCTTGTCCCTGGCAGCACCAAGCCCAGGGCTGCTGTGCAGGGTGCAGCAGCTCTGCCAGCAGCAGTGTGGGAGGTGACACAAAGTGTGGGATGGACAGGCACAAAGGGTCACAGCAGCAATCCGGGCTGAGCTGAGGAGTGGTGGAATTAAAACTGCTCTTGGTGCTGATTTCAAGCCAAACCCCCCAGCTTAGAGGGTCCCTCTGTTGAAAGCCCTCAGATTTAAAGTCAAACCCCTGCTGTTTTCAGGGGAGAGCTGAGGTGCAATGGGGTTCACTCTCCTGGTGAGCAGGGCCCTGCTGAGCTCTGTGCCATGCACACACGTCTTTACAGCATCTCAGCCCAAACTGAGACAAGGGTGATTAAAAAAACAAACCACCCAAAATTAATTGGAATGGAGTAGTCAGGTCCTTCCTTCTGCCAGCCAGGGTGGCACAGACAGGTTTGCTCTGTATTTCCTCATCTGCCTTCCATCCCCTGACAGGAGATCAAGCAGCTCTTACAAGTTAAGAACAAAGGGGAACTCTGTGCTGTCTCTGGGGAGCATTTCCTGCCTGCACAGGGCCACCCTGCACCTGCTGCTTCTGGGCCACCCCTGGCACAGGCACAAGGTTTGATAGAACAGTCCCTTCTGCCCTTCCAGCCTGGCACTGACCCTCAGAGGGGCTGGGACACAGGTTTCTGCAGAGACACAAGCACCCTCTGAGGGAAGGCACAGCCTGCAAGGCCCAGCTTTGAGGGGCAGACCCTGTAAAGCCAGGAACAGCCCCTGGATGTGGGCAGTGCTGCTCAGACCCAGGATCCCATCCTGGCCTGGCCAGCTGTGCTCCCAGCTTTGATCTCTGTGTGATGCTCCCCACAGCAGGCTGGTTCTGCCCCTCCCCACAGCACCCCTGCAATGCTCACATTAAAATGCACAAAGTTCCATCCTGGCTGCAGCAGGCTGGAATGGACAGCAGCAGCCTGGAGCCATGAATATGCCAAACAGGATGTGTCACAGGAAAGTTAATGAGAGAGCCCAGGGGAGAGGAGGAAAAAGGGAATTTCATTCTCTTCCAGCCCCAGGAACGTGCCCAGCACATCCCCTGCAGGGCACCACCAGAGCCTGGCCTGCAAAGCTGCACGGGCCAGGGCAGGAGGTGGAGCAGCAGAGCTCAGGAAAGGAAGGAACGTTTCCAGGGATCACTGGGGACACTTCCCAGCACCAGAGAAGGGTGGCAGCAGCACAGCTGACCCCAGGAGGCCTGCAGGGGAAGAAGAAAACCATTTACTGCCCTTTCACAGGACAGAAAATTAAACTGAAAATTGCTTTCCCATAAAAGGAGGGGATGAGATGATTTATGCACCACAAAGTGGGAAAAGGTGGCGTTTCAGAGAGAAGGTGATTTTTTGGGTAAAAGTAAGGTCACGTGCTGTGTTGTCAGATAAAACACCAACTTTCCTTCCCTGTGTGGGAGGAAACAGCAGCAACCCACAGCAGATGCAGGATAAATGCCTAAAAACCCAAAGTGTTGCCACGTTGTAGCAAAGCTCCCTGTTTTTTAAAAAAACATTTAATTTCTGATAGATATTCTGTTTAAAATGAAAAAAAAAAAAAAGAAGAAACCTTTTCCTGTGGTATTTTCTCAGGAATGTAAACAATTTCACTAAAAGGATTTTACAAGCCCCTGCTCCTCTCTTCTGGAATGTGAAGCCATCACTCCTGATCTCATCACTGAACAGAACTTGTTTCCTGAGCAAGAAGGAGGAGGTGGAAAGGAAATCAGAGGATCACTGGAGAAGCAGCCCTTCCTGCAGAACATTTGCTTTTTGGTGCCTCCTTCCCTGCTCTCCCCAGCCCTGGAGCTCCCCTGGAGCACATGGGCACTGCATTCACACTCCCCTGGAGCAGCACATCCCCAGCAGTGCCAAGGCCTTCATTTAAAGTGCATTCCATCCATATTTTTGCAGCGCTCCTGGGAAGAACACACAGCCCAGTAACAAACTGTCTTCACACCTAAACAGACTTTGGGTGGGGAAAAAAGGAGGAGGGAACGAGAAGATATTAAGGGGAAAGAAATCACAGAGTGAAAAGTCTCCTGTAGCAGAAGGAATATATTTTTATATATATATCCATCTATATTTAAAGCAGTCAGGAGAGAATCCTGATAATCTTGTGGTTTATCTTCACCAAGAAAAGATTGTCTGTCTGGTCTTGGCTGAATTCTTAAAAACCCCCACAACTCTGCTCTCAGGAGAGGGAATCCTTTCCTTTCTGAGGGTTTGTGGTTTGTCTGAAGCCTTTGCACCCGAGATTGGCTGCTGTGGCAGCAGGGACACCTGCAGCCCTGCCCACGTGTGCAGGGGACAGAGAGCACACCTCTGCTGAGAGAACAGCTCTGTGCCATGCATGAACACCTGCTGCTGCTGCTGCATGTCTGACTGCACCTGCAGGGGTGAGCAGCTCTGTGCCATGCATGAACACCTGCTGCATGTCTGACTGCACCTGCAGGAGAGAACAGCTCTGTGCCATGCATGAACACCTGCTGCATGTCTGACTGCACCTGCAGGAGAGAACAGCTCTGTGCCATGCATGAACACCTGCTGCATGTCTGACTGCACCTGCAGGAGAGAACAGCTCTGTGCCATGCAATGAACACCTGCTGCACCTGCAGGGCTGCACGATGCACAGGGGACATTTAGGGTCCTACAAGAGTTGATTCTCAGCCCCCCCTGGCACTTTAAAACAACACCTGTGAGCTGGCCCCCAAAGCTGGGATGCTGTTAACCCACACCAGCAGTGCAGTGCAGTGCAGTACCTGCCCCGTGTGCTGTCAGCACCCTGACATCCCCTACACATCAGCCAGCCCACACAAATCACAGAAATGAAAATATCCGAGATGAGAAGAGCAGGACTTGGGGCTCGGCCCGCCCCAAGGTCAGGGAGAGCACTCTGCACCCCAGGATCTGTGGAACCTGGAGCTGTGCTGCAGCAAAGATCATTCCTCACCACTGCTACATCAAGAGAAGGTGGTAACGTACAGCACCCCATGAAAATTTAATTTTATTCATTGTCATCTTACTATTAAAAATTCAGGGCAGGTAGGCTGAAAAGTCATTTTTCTATGGGACTCGCTGTATGAAGTGAACCAACTAGCAAGAAAAATCACCAAGAAATGAGTCTGCTAATCATGTAAGAGTTATTTTAAAAAATTGATCCATCTCTCTGGAGCTTGACATCAGTAGTTGTGGTTGAGAAATATTTGCTGAATTATTTATTTGACTTTTTTTTTTTT